>BQKZ01005256.1:7859-22094 GCA_036244855.1 Temnopleurus reevesii | reverse complement strand
GGGGCGCTAAAACCCGAAACGATATTCCTTACTGTATTAGCTTCAGATTATATACTTTCCGCCTTAACAAATGAATCATTACTTCTTTCCACAATACACTAAACTTGAAGCGCTGTTTTTTAAACAAATTATATTCGTTGTGTAGTCATTTTTATGCTTTGCAACACTGCAAAACACTGGTGTTGAATTCAACTGTTCTCCAAAAGGTGCTTAAACATGCTATATAACACCAGACCAGAAACTAATTAACAGACGTTTTACTCAGGTGTTAAAACAATGACATTGGGTGACTTCAAGTACGGTGTTCGGTGTTGGTGTTGGTGTTGAGAGAGCAAAATGGTCTGTAAACCGAGCTTCAACACCGTTGGTAAGTTGGCAGAAGTAATACAGAAATGACCGGAAATACGTCAGAATCTTGCGAGGTCTACCCCAAACACCGACAGACTTCAAGTTTGTTGTTGAGGCTGGTAATGGTTTTGCTGCAACACCAACACCAGCGTTCAACACCGTACTTGAAGTCACCCATAGTTCCCTCCAGAACAAAGATTAAATTCTTCTAGATTCATTGTGCCTCCGACCTTCTCCGTTGCCACTAGTTTCAGAATCTGCAGAGGAATATAAAAAGACAATTTAACGGGCATAAGACTAGAATATAGATATACATTGACAAAAAGGAATGTAATAAACATAATGATATAAATAAAACAATGGGAGACTAAATTACAAGCATGGGCAAAGTGTAAAAATGTAATACTTACATGTATTTCTCTTATTGAAATCAGCGATTTATTATGCATATGTTAAAGTACCCTTGGCTCATCTAAACACATATTTATTAATACATTTATTTGTTTGTCTGTTTGTCTAGATACGATGAAAGTAAAAATGAACAGACGATCCTCGTACTGTGGGCAGATGGGGAAAAAGGACTAGGACAAAGTAAACAAATAACCGGGGGGGGGGGGGGGGNTCTGTGTATACTAACAAGAGTATACACATGATCTGCGTATACTAACCAGAGTATACGCGTGATCTGCGTATACTAACCAGAGTATACGCATGATCTACGTATACTTACAAGAGTATACACATGATCTGTGATCACCCAGAGCTGTGGAAAAATTCTCAACAACCGAAATGGATTTTAACACACGACCTCTCGGTAACAAGACGAATGTCGTAACCGCTAGACCATCGGAGTGCCCGAGTGATCGGGTTTTAATCAGGATAGGTAAACAAATTTGTAGAGATATTAATCAGTTGCGGGTAATCAGTCACCATTGAATAGATTATTATAAGTCTCTGACCAACTGTGGTTACTACTGTGTGTCTTTCAAGAGAAATACTGCACGATTTTTTTTTTACAAAAAGGGTTGTGAGCGTTTTCCGAAATTATTGGCGAAAAACGAAAAATGATATCCGAACTACGGTGTTTACGTGGTGTGGATCGAGGGGGAGGGGGGGGGGGGGGGGGGGAACAAAAATTCCCCCCCCCCCGGAGGCTGAGATGCACAAAAATAAGGGCCTCATCACAAATTTGGCGCCCCCCCCCCCTTTCGCCGAAATTGGCGCCCTTTTAAACTCAAATTTTCGGCCCTCTAGCCCCGACCCGAGGGGGCTAATAGCACCCTTAAAGCCACCCCCTCCGCTACGATGCGCGCATGCTAATGTTAATGTTGGATTGAAGATTTGTTTTACTCTGTCCCAGTCCTTTGTCCATAGTGTCTTAATCAAACATGAATTCAATCTCTGTCATATTGAGAGAAGGTTAGCGCCCTCTCTAAAATTAGTGCAATATATTCTCATCCCTAATACCTAAGTGCCTTTCGAGGCTATATCTATTTTGATTGACATGATGCATATGTGGATGAGCTCCAGAAAAGGACAAGCTCCCCCCGTCCTAAAATGGCAATAAACCTTTTGTGTCCTACTTATTTAATTCCTTTTCCGTTACATTAATTATGATTATATGTGT
Source organism: Temnopleurus reevesii (assembly GCA_036244855.1). Taxonomy (NCBI): domain Eukaryota; kingdom Metazoa; phylum Echinodermata; class Echinoidea; order Temnopleuroida; family Temnopleuridae; genus Temnopleurus; species Temnopleurus reevesii. Next base: position 20,119 of record BQKZ01005256.1, on the reverse strand, counting down.
TTAATCATCTCATACACGGGAATGGAAAAATATTTCTATCTCTTATTTTGATGTTGCTATAGACGAGGGACCAGTTGATGACATCTTTGATGTCTCTGTTACATAATCAGTTCATATCTTTCACGGCCCACTTAATTGGGCTTGGTGACAATATAAATCGGATGGTTTATCTCCGACAACGGTGCAATGCCTGGTTCAGAATCAGCTTACAATCTGATTTCACTTTTGAATCTGAACAGAGCCCACAGGGACATCTGGCCATGCAAAAGGGGTGAATTCATTATGTAACAAAAACACAAAAATGTCACAAACTGGTCCTTTCATTCACTTTTTTTTAATATATACGATTCCTACTCGTATTTGTTCCATGCCGTCCATCATCCCCACTCGATCCCCTGTTCGCCGTTGTCGTCGTCGCCGGCGTCATCCCGTTGTTCATCACGCCCGTCATCTCCCTGTCCCCGACATCGTACATACTGACCCCTCTCATCTTATACACGACCAGGAGCAGGATGCTGATGATGAGGAGGATCATAGCGATGATGAGGATGGGCGCGCCCGGTCTGGTGAGGTCATAGGTTACTGGAACGTTCACCGTGCCAAGAATCACGAGGATCAGTCCAATGACGAACAGCGGGCAGGCGAATACGAAAGTCACTTTGAGGGCGCCCCATATTCTTTTTGTCGTGCATGCGGGTTTCTCAGTCTCTCCGTCCGCAACCGCGGGTGGTCGCTCGTCGGATTTGGGCTTCTGTGCATTCGCAAATTGCTTTGCATTGCCATCGTCGTACTGCCGATATTTGTCGCCTTCGAAACCAGGCGGAGGCGGGTAGATGTCGTCGGATTGCGTCGGGTCTCGAAAGCTCCCATTGGACCCATCATTTTGGAAATCGTGTTGGTTTGACATTATAATTATCCTTTGACCTGCAAAAAAAGTACACCTCATTAGTGTCGATACACTATTAGAACGATTTATTTATTTATTTCAATATATTTATACAGGTATACAAAAGATCAGCAATGTGCTATTTTACATCAATGTCCTGATAATACAACAAAATTACACAGATAGTAAGAACAATATTAACAAGTAAAATTCAAAATAAATATAAAATATAGAAAGAAGATATAATAATAATTCATAATCATCTGTAGTGGTGATTTATATATCTTACAAGAAAAACAGAATGATTAAAGATGAAAGTTAAAATATACTTCTATTTATATTAAACTGATAAAAAATGTAGATTAATAAAGATTCAAGTATTAGTGAAAAATCATTTGATTAAAGGCAATATCAAATAACAGAGAGAGAAAAAACACGTTGATATTAACATAACATGGTTGGAATTATCGTATGGAAAACTGACGAAAATACATTAACATGAAACTAAAAAGTGATATAATGGAATTAACAAGATAAACAAACGGAGACATTTTTTAACTACAAAACTTGGAATCCAGTAATACGGTTTAATCTATTTCCACAAAATTAAGTCGAACGCCAATTCAAAGCTCCTTTGTAATGCTATTCAAATCGGAACCGAGTTACGATTGTTTCGTCGGCACAGTTCAATACACTGCATACGGGTTTGTTGTCCCATGACCCATTTTATCAATACAACAATAGTTTTATGATGTTCAGTTTACACGCATTAATAGTTGTAATGTCGGGTAATTAAGTCTCGGGCAAACTGTCTATTTGTCAAGAACAACCTTTGTGTATAGAGAATGAATATAATTTGCATCTCTTAGTAAAGGCGAATATTGAGTAAAATAGCCAACATTGGGCATCATAATACAAATTGTCCACAACAACGTCTATCAAAATCTATAGACTCTCTAAATTTCTAGCATTTAACAGTTTATTCTGATTTTAGTCGCATAGATTTAGATTTCAATGTTATACAATGTATGATTTGATTTTAAATCTTGAAGCCTTCTAATTTCGATGATATGAGTATTAAAGCACTTTTCTGTATTTTTCATTGTAATTCGGTCTTCTGGGTGCTCGGTCTCTTGGGAAGACCCTTCTAAACCAGTTATAGCTCATTAAGAGTACCCGATGATATCATCCATAAAAAAACCCCTACAATATAAATACATGGGAGTCATATTCAAGCGACACCAAAATGGCGAGCTCATTCGCATGTATCACACGTCTGATAAGATTGATGATAGACATTTCTAAATGTAAATGAAAGGTAAAAATAGTGATAAACATACCTAAAAGATGTTATCCAAATTTTGGCACGCTCATAGTCCTGATATTACAGTCCAACAGGAAACGTTTGGATAAATTGACAATAACAATGTATGCTTTAGTTCAGGGAATAATTACAAAACTATTGAAAATTATCCTCCCATTTTGTACAACACATTATTAACAAAGTACATGCAGTAACGTTTAGTTGTGAGCAAATATGAACAATTGAAATGGGTCTCACCTTTTCATGGTCAAACTTTCACGTTTATTATAAAGCGTCATTTTAGAGCAAAATCGATAGGTTTTGGATGAATACAATTTATATGTGCAGCGTTGATTGCATTTCTAAACGATGGATAATTTGCAGCTGTTGAAAATGAATGAAATGAGGAGATTATCATCCCAATGCGGGCTTGTTACTAAGATATGTATGTATGTACATGTATATCTTTTTTTTTGGGGGGGGGGAGGAGAGGGAGGGGTGCAAATTGTGAAAAAATACTCTTTTACTATAAGATCTCCGAGTGCTCGACACACAACAAACGTGAATGAAATATTCAATTCACTGTGCTTTTATTTTTATGCTGACATGCAAATATATGTTTTATAAACCTCCGGATTATAAAGCGTTTATTCGTTTTTGGATTAATGAACCCTTTTTAATCTTCTGATTCGGAAGGCCAGTTGTGTCCCCGTGCAGATTAGAGACCCGCGAACTGGATGTCAAGTCCACTTAAAGTCCACTTCGCGCAAATTGGCTCTGCTGTTATCAGTTATACTTGATCCAATAATCCCTTGATGCAGCTCACATACAAAGCTATGACAATAGGCAAACAGTAAAGTTAATTCTTCCTAAAAAAAATATCATCAAGGATATCAAATTAATTCGATTCACATCTATTGGGCATAATAAACTCAGACATAAAAAAGATAATATAAAAGATGCATGTATGAACCGCTTAAAAATGTAAAAACTTGTGCAAGTAAGCAATCCCTTAAAACCAATTCGAAATTACATGATGGTAGGAATATATACAATGAAAAAAAGAGATGAAATGGGTTAAGAAATGTTTTAATTATGATGAATCTAACGGGATGCGTGTATTACAACACTCTCTATATAATTACCTTTAACACATCAAATAGAATTGACTATAGGAGCCAGTTGCACAAAAGCAATTTGCGATGAAGTGTGAGTCCTGTAGAACTATGATGCTGATTGGCTATTGCACCGTGTGGCCATGGTAATTACCATTGATGCCAAAATGTGTTTTAGTCATGCGCTTTATGCAACCGGTACAAGGACATGGACGACATATTTGAACCGTATAATCACCATAATTTTATATCATTTTCAGAAACCTTGAATGCAAACCCACTAACAATGTCAGGCGTTTGAAAAGAAGGCGGTAAAACGGTAATGAAAAGGCGTTGTTCATTATGCGTAGTCATAGCAGCCGATTGATTCTGCAATGTGTTATTGAAGAAGGGCATTGGGGCGTGGAGATTTGGCACAATTCTATCTTTTCATCACAAGGATGAACGCTAGATTATGCATTTGTGACCTTTTTAAGTGCAATTAGTTATACCCCGGTATGTTTCACCAAGTCCATCTTTTATTTGCAACTAAATAATACTGCCACGCACTTGCACAAAGTGTCAAATCGAAAGGCCGGTTTACAGCTGTGTGTTTTTAGCCTGCGTCGGCTCAACGTTTATGAACAAAAATTATAAACGCTCCCCGAACGCACAGCATTCGCGGATTAGACGATGGGGCATGCGGTGGACTGACGTTGGGTCTGCGCTCAAGGAGCGTAAACTGAACGTTAGTCCACCGTATTACTTGATTATTTCTGCGTCCAGGGAATGTTTTTAATATGCAAAAGCGCGGGGCAGACGGTGGCTAAAAATAAAAAGGTGTAACTCGGCCTTCATTGAGTTGTGGAGTTCAAACCTGTGCTATATAGGATCGAATCATTTTTCTGCTCTTATTGAGCAATGGACATCAGGGCCCCGTAATATAAAGGTTTGTGATTAATCGTTAATTTGATAGCGATTGATATCAATCGCAAGAAGCCTAGATGGCAAATCATGAATTAAAGTTTGCAATTGATTGCAAAACCCAAATTAGCAATTAATCGGAAACATTTATATTACGGTAAATTCTTAAATCACATCGGAATTGTCACTAGCCACGATCATACATTTTCACGGAAAAATAATTGTTACTGTTCTCGTACACGTAGTCTTTGTTTTATATCTTATAAATCGGGCAATCGGTAGAAAGCAGCAAGCAGCTCAGTCGGCAGAGCGTTTACCTGTAACTTAAGGGACACCTTCGCGTAGGTTTAAACCCAAAAGCTGCCATAATGTCGACATATTTTTTTAAAATCTTGCACAACTGTGGAAAATGAGCAATACCTTTTTGATTTGATAATAAATACGAGAATTGCATCCAAAATGATGCTCCTATAGTGTTGCAAGCTGCAATATTATATATTTTTTCTCACTGTGTATACAAATATAATTATACAAAGTAGAATTGCACCTAGAAACTCAAATTCATTGCGTACATATATGGATGTACAATTAAAGAAATTCTCAATTCAGACTCTTTGCCTCATCCTATTCAGATGGATTAAAAGACACTTAAAAACTAATTTCGGGGGAAAAATGAGAACGCTCATGTACTATCCACATATCTATGAAAATTTAATTTAGCGTCCCTGGGATTCAGAATTACAGTACACTGCACTTTCATGACTTTGGAAGTAATTATATAATTTTTCAAAGCACAAACCGTTAATCTTGTATTCTGTGATATGCAGAGCATGGTTTATGCTTGTACACCATCGACTTTCCAAGTAACGTCAAAAATTTGGCAGTTTTCTAATGAAAGCAAAATGATATGTCTTGATTATTAACATAGACCATTCTCGATATGTCAAATAAGTCCCATATAAAAACGCCATATAGAGATGCCATTTGCTAATGGAGGGGGTTGGGGGGGGGGGGGGGGCTCATGGAATGGTTGCTTCCCGTAAAAACAAAGAAAAATCATTACAAAAAACAACGAAAAGTAGACCCGTCTGCACCATTGCGAGTTTTTTTAATTAGCTCAGTCATTCTGATCCGGGTAGACTAGCCCGATCAAACCAAGCTCGAGCTAATTTGCAGTGCAGACGACCTTTTATTTCATTTTGCTTGTCAGCTCAATGACATGAAGTTAAGACCTCATTTCTTTTTCTGGTCAGTAAATGATAACATTTTACCTCCCCCCCCCTGCTCATTTACAATTTCAATGCTAGATACGCGCTTACTCGTATTTTTCATACATTTTCCCCATTCGAGCCGATATAATGCATTGCCATGCGTTAGAATAGATTTCATTAGCTGGTTAGTTGTAACTTTCAGCAGAACGAGGCGATAATTACAATTACCATGCAGGGAGATTGTAAAAGACTGGAGTCACAGCTCAGAACCTTGATTTTTAAACACCCTGATCAAATAAAAAAAAATGTGAACAATACCACATGAAGTAATCCTCAGATGATCGAGGTTCGATGCCGCCAAATACGACTGGAGTGATTTCAAGATTTAAACCAATTTAAAAAGCTGGAGTGCATGCGCAGTATATTTGAGGTAAGGATATATGCATATGATTTACAAATGTGCAATCGTGTTAAAATTAATTTTGGAACATGAGCTCAAATTTCAGGCCTCATTGTACATTATTTATCAAGCTATATCTAAGAATCTGTAACTGACATGGATTCTTTTTGCTACATATCAAACTATGTTCCAATTATTTCCGCTTGTCAGATTTTTCATGTCAAACGACTTTATTGCCATGTTAGTAGTATTCATTGATAGAAAATATTGTCTCAATTCTTTCAATTTATGATTGCTGGTAACAAATTGCATGTAATCTATGTGTATATTTGCTATTTGCTATATTTGTATATTTGCTATTCTGTACTTCAGATAAAAACTGGGAAAATGTCATTACCATCATAATACAGCATTTATTATTGTTAATCTACATGTCTATCAAAGCAGATAGTTAGTTGATTCTTCTCTATATGTTGATGAATCGTTTTAAGAGGCGCATATTTGCCAGCGCTTTAATTGTTATTCTCCCCGAGCTGCGGCATCGAACTTACCTCAAAGAGCTTTTACTCCAGGTGTATAACCTCCTTGCTATTACTATCGCTTTTAACATGATCACGTCTTTTAAATTTCATGAACACTGGGCTATGAAATAATGCAAAGATTTGATTGACACCGACACAATGTCGACCTCGGATTCCACCAATTATGTTTTTCCCGTTCTGCCCTAGAAATTTGTAATCAGGGATATAACTCATCATCAAAATTCGTAGTTGTTTATCAGGAGTCAAAATAAATGCTGCTCATTTACATCGGCATCGAGTGATAATTTCTTTTAAGCATCCAAGACGTAAGCACCTGATAATATGGTACGTGGAAAAGGTTTGCCGGATTTGTATTTTCTTTTCTATTTGTCAGATCAAGTGAACATTTGAAAAAAATGAAATTGAATTTTTGTTTGATTGTATGTTTCTTTGTGTTAGTTTTTTTTTTTTTTGTTGTTGTGCTTGCTTGATTGTTTGATTATAGGGGTTTTTTTTATTCTCGCTTTGATTTGATATGATTTTATTGATTTTATTTTTGTCATTGTTGCTATGTTACACCTCATAAACGCAGAGGTTCTTATTTTGTTTGTTTTTAATTTGTATTATCTCTTTTTTGTTCGATTTGATTTGATTTGAGTTTATTTTTATTTCAAATTCGTTATTGCTTCGATTTTCGTTGATAAATGATAAACTCATTAACGCAGAGGTTCTTATTTTTTATTGTCGTTTTTGTTCGATTTGATTTGATTTGATTTTATTGATTTTATTTTTAGTATCATTTCGATTTTCGTTGAAGCATTTTCACCTCATAAAACACCAAGGGTTTTATTTTGTTCAATTAATGAACAAAAATCGAAACAATAACGAAAATGAAATTTGATTTGATTTGAAAGAAAATCAAATAAAATAAAATTTCATTTTCGTTATTGTTTTGATTTTAGTTAAATGCACGTTAACCTCATAAACGCAGAAATTATTATTTGTTTGTTTGATTGTTTGTTTGTTTGTTTTTATTTCTATTATTTTTGTTCAATTTGATTTTATTGGATCTTGTTGATTTAATTTACGTTACTGTTTCAACTTTTGTTGATGCATGTTTTCTTTATAAACGCAGAGATTTTATTTTTTTGTTCGATTTGATTTGATTTGATTTGATTGATTTCATTTTCATTATTGTTTATTGAATTTCGTTGATGCGTATGTTAAGGCCAACTAACAACTTTGCGTGTTTAACCTACGTCAGCCCAGTGTTTATGAAAATAAAAAACCGCTCTCTGGACGCACAGCATACGCGGATCAGCACTGACATACGTTTGGATTGCGCTCAACGAGCGTACGCCGAACGGTAGTCCACCGTATGACCTGCGTCTTTGTTCGGCAAAGAAGCGCTTTCAATTTTCAAATAGGCTGGGCCGACGCAGATAAAAAAAAAAAAAAAAAACGCTATTAAAGGTTGTGAGTCGGTCTTTAATCTCATAAACGCAGAGGTTCTTATCGAGCTCAATAAAGAAGGAATCTGATAGAGTAAAATTCTATGAGATGAATATGTTTTACGAATAGTTACCAACACTAGAATTATTCTTGATAACGAAAGTGCAGATTTTTTTATCGACTCTGTTGCTTTTTATCATTTGACATCCACAGGACACGGACAGGAAACTGCATCAACCAATCAATTTTGCTGTCATTGCTTTCTTGTTACTCGGTATGTATGAAAATAAGAGGTAACCAAGGGAACTACCTTATTTTGTTTTACCTTATTTGTTTTAAAGTCAGGCCGTCACGATCGACATGACTTCCGGTTGCGAGCGCGCACGGACGGCGTGTTTCGTTATTTGAAAATGTCCTTGCTTACGCACCTTGCCAAGCTCAGAAACTCGGGACACTTCGTACGACTTTTCGATCCTTGTTGTTGCGTGTAACTTTGATTCGTCCCCTCTTTGGCTTCGATTTTTTTTTCTAAAAACATGCGGCTGCCGAGCTGTGAGCTAGCAAAATAAAGCTTGCTTACTCGCTATTCAAGGTAAAAAAAACCCATGTAATTTTCTGTTCGGCAATCTTCGCAATCAAAATGGCTGCGGACAGTTCCGGTTGCTCGCAACCAGAAGTCATGTCGATCATGACGGACGGACTTTAACTGTAAATATTTGTAAGTGTTCCAGGGCCCCATGGAAGACCAAACTTTGTTTGAATGGGCTACCCTGGTGAAACATGAATAAATAAATAAATAAATAAATAAATAAATAATGAACTATTTATTATGGTTGTCAGATTGATCAATCAATTATGTGAAACTGCTTTGCATTAAAGTGAACGTTAACATGACAATTAAAATTTAAACAAATGTGTAATCTTATAAACACGATTAATCAATAAATATTTGCAAAAATGGAAAACCTTATTCATCAAAAAATCAAAACACCCTCGCCGAAGAATTTCTGGATAAAATGTCTGGCTGAGCCAATTATCAGATAGATAATTTTTAAAATAAGTGTTTTTTCGCGATAAATAAGCCATTTGTAGGTCGATGTTATTCAAACAAACTATGAAACATGCTTTAATTTGCTATTGACAAACAGCTTTTTGGTAATACTTTTACTGGAGCTCATAAAGTAGTCGAACATCTGAAGCGCCATCTCTCCCAAAACTGATCTATCGGTCTAAGGAACGCCCTCTACATGCTGGATAGAGGTTCATTTTAATGATAAAAAGATCTTTTTTATCCACAGCTTTCACCATGCCGATAGATGCTACCGAAGCATCCTCCTGTACTGATGGATTTGGCTTGAACTATACCCTACCGATGTTCGAGGAATGCAAAGAGAAACTGCATCCCAGAGGCAGTATGATGCAGACCATTCCAAAGCTTGTCCCTCTCCCACCCAGCGGGGCTGGTTGTTCTGAAGGGATGGGGAGGCGAGGGATACCGCCCGGATACCGAATGTGCAGATTTCCAGGTAATAACCTAATCTAAGGAATATATAGCCACTTTACGTTTGGGGATTTTTTTTTTTAATTCAGTTGAATTTTTTTTTACATATTTATTCAAACATGATTAAAACCAAAGTCCAGTACATGCTGTTTTTCAATGGGCCGTGCAATAAAGAATACATTGAGATTTGAATTATTTGTTTTCCTTATCAAAACAAATATGTTTCAATAGAAATGCGGATTATCGTGTTCGCATCGTGTGGGTATGTATATGAGCGGGGGGGCTGTCTCTTATACACATCTAGATGTGTATAAGAGACAGCATTAACGCAGAGGTTCTTATTTTTTATTGTCGTTTTTGTTCGATTTGATTTGATTTGATTTTATTGATTTTATTTTTAGTATCATTTCGATTTTCGTTGAAGCATTTTCACCTCATAAAACACCAAGGCCCGTATTCCGATAGCGAGGTTTAAGTTAACCCTGGTCTAAATCTGTGGTTTAAGTATGGGTAGCCAAAAGTGCCAAAATTTTTATTTACAATGAACAATTCATACATTAACTGCTCTCTTTTCCCATACTCTAATAATGTAGAACACTGTTGAAGTTTTTATTCCGNGGGGGGGGGGGGGGGTTGTAAAATCGTTCATTCGTCGAGCCCCCTCCTCCCCCATTGAAATCTTCATATCGATGTCCATATTGTCCACTTTGTCCGCAATCAGCTCGTGCATCAACTTGACCAAGAGGAGCAGATTGGTGTTTCACCAAATTACAAAAGAAAACAAAAATAAATTATGACTCGCATCAATATTTGCGTTGAATGATTAGGAAAATTATAGGTGCAATGCCCAATAAAGTAAAGTCAAACCTGTCTACAGTGGCCACTGTCTATAGTGACTACCTGTCTATGGTGGCCACTTAAATTGATTCCCTCCAGGTTGAAATGCATGTTTCGGAACCTGTCTATAGAGGCCACCTGTCTACAGTGGCCACTTTCTTCTCTTTCCCTTGGGGTGGCCTCTGTAGACAGGTTTGACTGTACTCAATCATTCTTGTAGATAACACGAGGAGTTGCGCCCCAATCATGGCGCGAAATCACGGCACGGACTTCACGCAGTATCGTGGATGCGATTGACCAGTACGCTCCGCGCAACGGATGTACAATTGTCCAATCACAGAGCAGCCATCGCGTAAATGCCGTGACGTGCTTGGTGTGCCGGGGCCTTTAGAACAAATGGGCCAGTATTCCGTTAGCGGGGTTTAACTTAACCCGGGACTAAGCCATTGTTACTTAGACCCGGGAAATTCAAAAGTTAAACCAATGTTCTCAATAACAATGACGTACTCTTATACATGGGCTATGTTAAACCTCGCTATCGGAATATGGGCCAAATGGAGTTTATTTTATTTCCCAATACAGATTGTGATAGCAGTCCGTGTGTAAACGGCTGGTGTGAAGAGACTATGGACGAATATACATGCCATTGCTCGCCTGGGTTCCACGGGAAGAATTGCAACGAGCGTAAGTAAAAAAAAATAATGCAATTGATAATAATGATAATGTAATAATATGCATTTTATATATCTGTAAAATAGCGCTTTACCCGTTCCCATCGAAANTAGCGGGGTTTAACTTAACCCGGGACTAAGCCATTGTTACTTAGACCCGGGAAATTCAAAAGTTAAACCAATGTTCTCAATAACAATGACGTACTCTTAGACATGGGCTATGTTAAACCTCGCTATCGGAATATGGGCCAAATGGAGTTTATTTTATTTCCCAATACAGATTGTGATAGCAGTCCGTGTGTAAACGGCTGGTGTGAAGAGACTATGGACGAATATACATGCCATTGCTCGCCTGGGTTCCACGGGAAGAATTGCAACGAGCGTAAGTAAAAAAAAATAATGCAATTGATAATAATGATAATGTAATAATATGCATTTTATATATCTGTAAAATAGCGCTTTACCCGTTCCCATCGAAACTGACCAATACGCTCACAATATTATTACCCGGGCGGTGGTTCATCATGCCGTTCTTAAAGTTACGCATGACTTTAAGAAAGATTGGAGTGCGTCAACAACTATTATACGCGTAAATTTCTCCATCATTCAGCATAAGGACTGATACCAGTCGTGCGTATGGTCATTCTTAAAGGGGAATTACACCCAGACAATAATGTACTGTCAGTAAATGAAGAAAAATCAGATGAACAAACTGTGAAAATTTGAGCAAAATCGGATAATCCGTTCAAAAGTTATGAATTTTCAAAGTTATCATTTCCACGTGTGCTGGGCATCCTTGAATTGGCAACGTATAGCCAATTAGCATAATCTGTGATGTCATACATGGAGAACTCCTCATTCACTTTGTATATAAATTTATTGAAAATGCATCAATATCATATTTCAAATGAGGAATCAGCCCCGTTCTTTCTGGAATGCTTGCAGAATTGATGTAGCTATGATATATTTAACCGAAAAACATTAAATTTTGTCTACTTTTCTGGAAAAAGAGGAAAATGTGAAATTTTGTGTACAAAGCGAATGGAGAGTTCTCCATGTTGGCAGGCAGTTTGTGCCTGTGCGTTTGCCAATTTAAGGAGCCCATGAGGGGTGTAAATCAAAACTTTGAAAATTCATAACTTTTGAATGGATTATCCGATTTTGCTCAAATTTTCACAGTTTGTTCATCTTATTTTTCTTCACGTAATGATAGCAATTTAATATCTGAGTGTAGTCCCCCTTTAAAGTCGTTCGGATTTTGGTAAAACACCTCCCATGTCATTGGATTCATAGCAAGTGGCCTGTTAGGCGCGCATAGCTAAACCAAGGAGGGTTTTAAGAATGGAGTAACAGCTCAGAGTCATGAATGTGAAACATCTGGTCAAATTCAAAAGATGATCAATACATAGGGCGATCCTTTGATGTCCGAGGTTCGATGCCGCCAAATACGACTGGAGTGA
>BQKZ01005255.1:0-39799 GCA_036244855.1 Temnopleurus reevesii | reverse complement strand
GACATTCAACACCAGCAACCAACACGAGCGACCGGAAATACGTCAGAATCTTGCGAGGTCAACCCCAACACCGACAGACTTCAGGTTTGGTGTTGAGGCTGGTGTTGGTGTTGCTGCAACACCAACACGAGCGTTCCACACCATACTTGAAGTCACCCAGTGTGTATGAGAACAATTGGTGTAGCTAATGCTTGCATTATATAGCTATCAACCGTCCCATGTGTTAAAATCAATCAGGCAAATTTCACAAACAGACAAAACGGGCCAGCTAATGGTCAATTTATTACACATGCCTTGAAACTCCCTCAATATATCTTCAGTATAATCATGATGATGTTAAAATATAATAAGCAAATCATTTGTTTGGGAAAATTTGATTGTGTTCTATCATACACTAGAACTTACAGACAAATAAGAAGTCATCTTTATTACAAATCATTAAAAAACAGAAATTTATCATATGTTCTTGCTTAATTGCTTAATTATGTTATCATGTGGTAGAGTTATTTTAGATTGTTACGAATTACAGCTTAGACCAGGAATTAAGCTGCAAAAATGCATTATATGTATAATGATTGGATATTATGATTATTAAAAAAAAGACTAACAAATTTTTATTTGTCGCACTATATAGTCATTTATTGTAAACAAAGAGATGGCATAGCAAATGATGGTGATGATGATGAGGATGATGATGGTGGTGGTCGTGATGGTGATGGTGATAGAGATCGTGATGATGATGATGATGATGATGATGATGATGACGATGATGATGGTGGTGGTGATGGTGATGATGATGATGATGATGATGGTGGTGATGATGATGATGATGATGGTGGTGGTGATGATGATGATGATGATGGTGGTGGTGATGATGATGATGATGATGGTGGTGGTGATGATGATGATGATGATGGTGATGATGATGGTGATGGTGATGATTATGATGATGATGGTGGTGATGATGATGATGATGATGGTGGTTATTCAATTTCAATTTTCAATTTTCAATTTTATTTTTTCTCTTTTCCAGTACAATCAAAATAACAATATAATGTAAATCAAAATACAATGTAGATCAAAATAACAATATAATTTATAAAATATTTTAGTCGTACACAAAAANATGATGATGATGATGATGACAATTATGACGATGATGATGATGATGATGATGATGATGATGACTGTCATGAGCTATAGGCCTCCACCATTAGCTCATTCTAATTCATGTCAAATTTTCCAAATGCCATTTGTTTTACAAAAAGAAGTAGTTTTTGTTTTTCAACTTACCAGTCGATAGTCGGCATATCAATCTTAGGTGGTGCTAAAAACGCCATGATTCAGCTCGATATCATTTAAATCCAATAAAATAGGATGAACTTATAAACAATTATAATGACCAGTCTATATTCCTGTGAATGTTTTCATCTTGATTCACGTATTGAAGAACCAAAGTAAACGGACCAAAAACTACTTTTTGTAGTATCTGTCGAGGCAGAAAAAGTCAAAATCCGATTTATTTCTCTCCTTGATTCGTAGCATTGAAACGATTTTCAGATTATCTTCACCTGTGTGACGTAACAATCAGGAACAGGTATTTCCTCTGGCGTGTTCATGGCTGCTACAAAAAGTTCACGAGAAGTATAGATCACAGTAAAATAAATAAACATCACATCAATAAAAGGCAAACAAGGATCTCCAATCATCAACGTATATTTATGTGCAACGTCCAGTCCCATAAATGCTTAAAATTGTGACTTTATATTGTCCGAATTGTCACCGCGTGTGTCATCAAACTGTGATGAACTTGAATCGCCTTTTGAAAGATGTAACCATTATCATATATCAACTTCCTCTGAAATTAACAAGCCTCACTGAATAGCAGTAAATAAATGACGTCACAATAGAAAAAGAACAGGCAGTTCCACCAGGGAAATCCCATCTCCCTGGTTCCACGAGGTAAGTTATGAAGATATGAATTGCGGCGGTTCAAAAAATGAAACAAATTCAACTCGGGGAGCATTCGCGCACAGGTGCACAATACCTGGCACGTTTGGTTATAGAAATAACTCCGTATTGAATATTTTTTTTCGCTAAGATGAGCCGGATTATCTCGGGATAATAATAAAAGGGCGACATACACAGCGCCGAGGCGATCATGCCCCCGTCGAATTGGTCCCCAGAATGGACCCGGTTGTGCATGGGTAACGGTGCGTACTTACCCCCCTGTTGTCACAATCCCTGGTCTATTCACAGACCCCCGATCGCTTTAATCCGTTCGATATGTGGGAATCAATTAACAACTCGACTGTTAAGAGCCATAAGGGTATTAGTGAATATCACTTTGCATGTTTTAGCGACCTTCTGGCACACACCTTTGAGCAGCGCAGGTTTCGATTTAGAGGAGTGTCTGCGTGCGTTGAGATCATTCATGGGGCTTGTAACTTAAAATATGCGATTAAACTTATATTCATATTAAATATTTGTCGTAAGTCAATGGTAAACTGTGTACCAAAGATATACGATTTATTGCAAAAATCAGTCGTATCTCTTTGTGTTACAGACCCCTGAAGTATCCAACGCAATGCGACTGCCAGGAATGAGAGCAAAAAGGACCCAAGTTTTTACAATTTCAGATGCATTTAATGCCCTTTTACCACACGCGGAGACGTCGCCCATTTGAAATTGTATTTTTGTGCGTTGGGACTGAGATGAATTGTGCCCAAAACAAATTGACTGTCACAAACGTCAAAAGAACCCAACATTACAAAGCCTGGGGTTAGTTTACACCTTTTTCCTTGTATAGGGGACAATACCCCATTAAACATGTTAAAAGGATATGCCTAAAGGGATATTAGGGGAAACGTGTCAAGCACTTGAAACGATGTGTTAAATTTCTTTGTCAAAGATTTGTCATGATAAATAGCGCATCCAGGAGACGAAGGCCAATCAAACTGATGTTGAAATATTTTTTTGAAATGTTTGAATTGCAGATTTCACTGTAAGAAAACCTTTTTTAATAGATGTTTTGGAGGGAACAAATGGAAAAAGAAAGACAATATATTTTTCTTACAAAAAGAAGCTGCAAATCTTAAGTGTTTTTTTAGGAAAGAACCCAAGTGCCCACCCAAAGTTTAAAGATCCGGGGTCCGAACAATATTATTTAAAATTTGTGCCCCTCCCTCTTCAAGTTGCTGATGAGCAAAAAAAAGTGGGCATCAGCAGAAATTTGGCGCCCCGGGAACTGCCAACCGACCCCCTAAAAATGCCTTGATAAGCCTTACATTTGGCCCCGAACTCTCTAACTTTCCCTCGAAATCTTTGAGAAATTTAGGTATAAAGTCAACAGTATCTAAATAATCCGGGCCAGATTAGTGAACAGTGTACCTTCGAAAGGTTTATTGGCTAAATAATCGGATATAGACCATAAAAAGTACACACGTGTTTCGTCAACAATGAAACAGTTTTATTATCAGTTTTGCTTTGCTGAACATAGCCGATTATAAATGGAATCAATCTCCTATGAAGGNGGGGGGGGGGGCTAGTTTGAACATATTTTTCACCTAGATTTCAAAAATTGTGCTCCAAAATTTGCCCTGTTCCTTTAAACATTCCGACTTTTCTTTGAGAGGCTTGTCATGAAAACCGCCGTGTTGTTCTGTGCCATGCATTCGGCTTTTCATTTATACTACAAATATCGTTTCCTATTCCTTCAAACTGTCAAACTTTCCCTCTAAATCTTTAAAATATTTACGTATAAACAGAATAAAGTCAACAGTACTTCAATAAGCCGAGCCAGATTAGTGAACAGTGTACCTTCGAAAGGTTTATTGGTTAAATAATCGGATATAGACCATAAAAAAATACACACGTGTTTCGTCAACAATGAAACAGTTTTATTATCGGTTTTGCTTTGCTGAACATAGCCGATTATAAATGGAATCAATCTCCTATGAAGGCATTTTATTTGGTCTGCTGTCTTCTGGTTGTATAGTTGAGCTAAAAGGTATTTAGCCAACAAAACACTGATATTATGTAAACGTTTTTAGTGAAATCGTCTATTGATGACCTCTCACTTAGCTTGTTCGGTATTTCCTATTTTTTTCTTTCTTCATTCGTCATTTAAAAAAATAAACTCGACAAATGTCAATAAAGAGACTCTGGGGACGAGCTGGAATGCATTTCACTCGTCATTTGCTAAGACGTATTTTGTGTTACCATTACAACTGCATCAGAGTTCGGTTCCGATTTCAATGACACAGCGCTAAAAAAAAATGAAATGAAGCTCAGATAAAGTTTTGACAGATTTGTCAAAGGGATCTGAACAATGTTACCACCCTTTTACAGAGGCGGTAGTATAGGGATGACAGGAAGTGGTCTCCCCAAACAGTATTTGGGATGTCGCCCCCCCCCCCCCCTAAAAAATAATCAATTAAGAAATACAAAAATATTAATATTAATATTAGTTGCAAGTCAAATTGTCGGTCAAATTTACAGTCGTCACCTCTGTTTAAGACATTTAGATTACTAAAAAAAACAACAGAGAATGCACAAAAGAAGGAACTTATAAAGGCACTATCAAGATATCTTTGAAAATTGAATTAAGTGTACCAAGGACTTTAGTCCTACATAATGTACCTGTGTAGGTCGCGTTTTAAATTTCAGTTTTTAGAGCACTAAAATTTGGTTCATCTTTAGAGCTTAGTTTATTTGCACCATCAACCATTTAAATATAGGATCTGGCAGTCGAGATTTCTTTTTTTAATGTAGACAATGTTATACAATGCCTTTAATTGTTAAAACCAAAGTCTACCCAAAAATAATAACTTTTCAACAGATGCAGAAAATTTGGTGAGCAGAACAAAAAAGGTGTGAGTGAAATCGGACAACAAATAAGAAAGTTATGAATATTTGAATATCTAGACAAATTGGCAAGTGATGACGTCATAGGTGCACAACTGACCATTTATGATATTGATATCAGTGCTAAAAGATGTTAATTTTTCCCCAAAATATGATTTCCTCATACGTTTAACTGTAGTATATCTTCATGATAGATATGTAGCTCTCATATTTGCATGTTTACATTAATACAAGTTTTGTCTCTTTCTGTAAAAATGATGAATTTTGCACTATAAGTATACATAGGACGTATGGTTAGTTGTGCACCCGTGACGTCATCAAATTGGCAACATGTCTGGAAATTTGCACTGATTTACCTGTTTTTTCTAATCTTTAAAAATTCATAACTTTGTTGTCCGATTTTCCTCAAACTTTTTTTGTTCTGCTCGCCAATTTTTTCGGCTTCTGTCAAAAAATTATTATTTTGGGGTAGACTCTTCTTTTAATGATATTTGACAATGGTATGCAGTAAAACAAACAAACAGACAAGCAAGCCAAGGTATAGTAAGTAAATCTGTATATAGGATAAAACTTAATATGATGAAAATTAAAAACAACACACACACACACACGCAACGATGTGATTTAATAAATATCCTCACACTGCGCACCATTCTCGAGACAGAGGCAAACTCTCGCAAGGGCTGTAGAGGGCGATATGACGTTTAGTCAAAATAATTGATTAACCTATTCCCAGTTTGCACAATCGCGAACCAGATATTGGTATGCTCGTTTTTATATCAATGCAGGTGCGGAGCCAGGAAGGCACTTGAACGGGCCGAAATATGTTTTCCTAACAAGTACCTAAAAAGTGAAATGAATAAAGTCAACAATGTAATCCGTCACGTTACATTCCGCTATCGACCTGACAAACAAAATAAAGAAGAGAATAAAAAGTGCCCACATATTTCTCGTCCCTTTTCTTCTTTTTGGTTTATTTTGAATATTCACAGATTTTACGGGGCATCCGCCCCTCAGCCCCCCCCCCCCCCCTTCGACTTCATGCGTGCCATCTGTTTGTATCAAATTCATTTGCATATTTGAATTCAACTTCTATGCATTGTTTTATTTATTTATTCATTCCTTCGTTCGTTGATTCATTCATCTCGTTTCAGGATACAGTCAAACCTGTCTTTAGGGGCCACATGTCTGAAGTGGCAACGTGCCCATAGTGGCCACCTTGAATAGGTTTCCTACAGACAAACATGTGTGTTATAGAACCTGTCTAAAGAGGTCACCTGTCTACAGTGGTCACCTTTTCTGTTTCCCTTGGATGGCGACTATAGTCAGGTTTGGCAAAAAAAAAACTCAATTGCCATGTATTGTCTCATTGAGTAATGTGTAATTAATTGAGTGTGGAATAAAAAAATATGGTATAACTGTTTTACCTTCTACCAGCTCGCTAAGCTATAATTTACTTATTCATTGTTCATGGGCTCATTATATTTTTCACGAGCACAGACATGTTTTTCCAACATGGCAGACCATAGTGCCTCATTAGAACGTCTATTTTTGATGCGCCTACCTACTCATGGAGGAGAATAACTATGTGAAGACAAACTTTAATTTCAAATCTAATTTACAATAATCATTATTTTGCATATACTACCCTTGCTTCGATGGGGTTCCAAAAACATAAACAGGCCGCACACCACACAATCATGACAAAAGCGTACTAAAATTACAAAAGTAGTCACGTACGTGCTCACAATAATTGTCATTGGATCCTTTTGACTCGGCTAATCCTCAATAAAAACAAGTTATGAAATTTTGAATAAAGAGATAAGATCGTTGTTTGTGCTCTATTAAATCTAATTAAATTGGGCAAACCAAACATTTGAATTTTCGTCACCCCTACCCCCTCCCCAAGCATGAATGTTTGGGTTTTAGGTGCATATTATGTTTGATTGATACCGTAATAATTGCATTTATACATCATATTAATTACAAATACACCAACTCATGCCCATAAAATTGTTACAATCTTATCAGGTTGCAATCGAAGAGATGTAATCACAAATGATTTTTTTACATCAATTGTTGTCATGTTGTGAGGAAAGTTTATTAGCTCAGCTAATTTGAAGGTCTAATAATTATCATAATTTACATTAATTTCTTCAAAGAAAAGGACTTAAAGAGAAATGTGCTGACGATAATCAAGTTCCACTCTTTTAAATCATACCCATAGATTGGATACAAAACAGACTGGTTGTTCGCCTCTGGCTCGACAATAATTAATACAGTACTCCAACATGACAGCTTCGTAAATTCACATAGCTATATTAATGAAGATGCACTCAAATCGATATTCATTACGTAATATTGACGAAAATAGGACGAGCGGTATACATGGTATATCGCGTGTATTAAGGGGTTGCGTATTGTTTTGTTATCAATAATTGAGGAGGCAGTGATGTTAGCAGTTACGCCTTCAATATTTGCCAATTTATTTTCTAAGTAGGTGCACACGTGGACGTTAAAATTTTGTAATAACGACCTAATCAATGGTATGAATGTTTGAAATAATTGTAAAGCTTAAAGACATTAACAAGACATCAACAAAGAAAGCAACATTTTGTTCGTTTAAAAACTAACTACGAGATTCAAAATGCTACCTAAATGGTTGCTTGTGCGCAACTTGTGAACATTATTATTAGGCTTCACAATCAACGTTTAGTGCTCAAAAACGTAACATTAAAATGACCTACATAGGCACACCGTACAGTAATAAAGCGACCGTGAACGCTTATTTATTTTGCATAGATATACATGTACATGTGTATTGATAGTGCCTGTATGATTTCCTTCTCTATATTTTTTTTCATCAATCTGAATGTAAAAACATTGGACAGAAAGCTTGATTTGACAATTTTCAAGTAACAAAATCGTAATGTTTGACAATGTATTTAATGATTCTGTGATAACAATCGTTCAATCAATCAAATTATTTACTGTTAATTATTATTTACTGTTTACGCATTCAATTTTTGTATGCAAAACGTGATCACCATGCAATAACTAACAACCAATCCTGCAAAATCGACACACCTGTGTCAGTATATATCAACTCGCATCATTCACTTCATATATATTTACACATCACCCCTTGTGTCACAGTTTGGAGGGTATTGTTCAGACCCATTGTTGCAGACAAATGCTAAAATCTTCCCCCATTCTGCGTGAAGGGGGCACTTTTATACCCCAATCAACACCCATCACAATACCTCTATTTGCATCCCCTCTGTTACATCAAGGGGTGCGTGATTGACAAATTGGGTTCTCGAATTTATCCCCCTTCTTAGCCCCAATCACATATTTGGGCTTATAACCAACGTCTACCCAGCGTTTATGAAATTTGAAAGACGCTCCGCAAACGTAGATATACGGAGGAGATATGCTTAACCCTTTCATGACCATGGTCGCATTTTTGCACCATTGAATACTGTAGAAAAGGGAGAATGAATCTGAAACTGTTTCACAATGAAACACCCTCTCATGTTGAGTTATATACCATTGTAAAGCTAGAGAATAGCTTTCTAATGAATCCAAACACTAAGGCTAATATTTCAGTTTTCTTTTTTAAACATAAGATTGAAATTGCAAAATAGAATTTGCTAAAAAAGTGCCGAGCGTTTTTGAAAATGAAAAAAAAAACACTCACTTAACGCACAGATTCGCAGGTCATGCTGTAGAACGACGCCCGGAGTTCGCTACTTAAGCACAAGCCGAACGTCAGTCTACCGTCTGATCAGCGTATATACTGTGCATCAAAAAAAAAAAAAACGCTCGGCCGACGCAGGCTAAAAACGCAAAGGTGTGAGTCAGCTTTTACGGACGTTGAAGGCGTTCGGGTGACGCTCAAAGTACTCACGCGTCAATGTCAGCTAAGTGTCTTTCCTTCGTATTTTTACTTTCGCGGAGCATCTTCCAAATTTCATAATCGCTTGGAAGACGTTTGCTATAAATGCAAAAGTGTTATCAAGCCTTTACGTCAGAAGAACCGGGAGGGAAGGGGCGACTGAATGAATTGATATTTTAATCCTGTTTTCTATGAAGGGGTACTTCAACATTAATGTGTTAATAGACCAATAATCACGCGGAGTTGGAGAAATGCGATTTTATATTGTTGCTTATGCTATTCTCGTTTATAGCACTCTATACTTTTTTTAAACCGAGGAATTTTTGTACAAAAGGAATATTTATCTCAACACTCTCCGATGAATAAATTTTCAATCTAGTATTTTCACGTATAAATCCGTATACAAGGTACAAAGTAATCAGGTAATTCATGCACAAATGAAAGATGATGAGATGTGTTTATAAATGAACAAAATGCGTATTAACCTTAAATTGTATATCTTATCACACTGTATTGATTTGTATTTTGTTTGAAACGATATAAATAAATAAATGAAAATGAAAATGAAAATGAAATGAATTGAATAAAAGACATTATTGGGGAAATCTTTTTTGAATAGATAAACAAGAGTCACTACCACTACCCGGTGAGTTGCGAGATATAAAATGAAAAGTAATTAATCGCGAGTTCTTTCTGGGGCCTGTACTATATAACAATATGGCGACCAATCGCAATCATTTGTTTTTCGTTTGTTTGTTTGTTTTGGTTTTTCTTTTGGGTGCGCGCGCTGGTGGCTGCCCGCCCACACTACGCTGTCCTATATTTCTACTCTATATTTGCTGTTTTTGTATGCGCCTTGAGCATTTTCGTGAAAAGTGGATTTGGCGCCATATAAATCATATATTATTATTATTATTATTATTATTATTATTATTAGTGCATAATTTCCCATAGACTAGCGATAGATATCAATCATATGATCGATCAGAAAATTTTATGTTAAGGAATCGCGTCTTTGTCTAGATTAAAAAAAAAAATGCAATGTATTTTATAAGCAGTTATGACTTAAGTTAGGCCTCGCCTTCCCTCAGTATCTCTCATCGGTAATGGTATGTAGTATCTCAATAAAAAGATAATTGAATAGATGTATTTGTATGAATATGTCTATATCGGAGTACATTATCATCCATGTTCATTATCTAAATGACTTGACCTACTTTGTTTTGGTGCCACCGTCAAAACTCCCACGGTCCTAGAAATCACTTAAAAAGACATTTGGACAAATATAGACTTCTAAAGAGCTACCCGATAACCATTAAATTCGTTCTGCTCTATGAGACACTGGGTACATGTTTTTTCTACAGAATGATGTGATTACATCAGCCCAACTTAAAGTGATGTACTTGGCTAAGTTATAATTATATTTGGTATATTAAGAAAGCTACAATATGCCGGATTGCTAATATATTCAAATGTATGCATGTTTCTTGCTAACTACCCTAAACGTGGTGTTCCTTGAAGCGATTAGTAACAGTTGAACATTACATTTTTGCTATGTTGGACAAGCCTCGGGCAAGCTTCAACAATAGCAACAACACTTTTTGTATGTAAAGAACGCATAGAAATTGCCTCTATTAGTAAACCGACTTATTCGTTCTAGATGTCCAACCCAGGTAGTTTTATATTTCAACGATAGAAGAAGATTTTTAACAGCATGTAAAAATTAGTGATCGAAATTGCTTTAGGAATTCGGGAATTACACTCATTGTTACATGTTGTAGATTATTTCACTTTTGGCTCTACATGAAAGCAACAAATAATGTTATGATGAGCTTTAATTTCATGTGAAATTTTGTATTTTCTGGATTTTCTTCAAGTTACAAATTGAAATTGCGAGAGCATTTTATTGCTACCGTTAAACATTTTTAGATAAATTTATTGGTAGAACTTCCCCTTTAAAATCCCCATTGACATTTGAACTCTTAATGAGCCAAACAACACATTAAACCTCCTTTTTTTCGTTCTGCTCTATAAAAGACACAGTCAGCTCCCCCTTCCTACAACAAGAAAACGAGACATAAAATATCAATCAAATATCTCAACTTCTTTCAAAACCAGAAAAGGATTGCCCCCAAATCAATGTCATATCTTTCATCACGTTGCGAATTGCCCGAAGCTTTGCTTCAAATACAATTGATAATTTGAGAATGGGACAAAGAAGATAGTACTATTAACGACAATACACGCGTGTGGCTTATACATGTTATATTTTTCAATTATGTCAGATGCACAAAGAAACAAGACAGATAGAAAGAGGTTTATTGCAGACCTGGTTTATTGAGTTCAATCTGAGAGAATTAGGTAAAAACCGAACTTCAAAGAAAGAAGTCTAGACAGGGAGTTAAACAAGTTCAAAGACAAAGTTAGCACGCGACCGAAAAAAATGCTTCCCAATTTTTTTATTACGCTCTTTCTTGCATGCCACGAAAAAAATACACAAATTACATCAACTTAATGATATTTTTGTGTTGGATAGATAATATTTGAAATAATTCGTGCCTTTTCTCAAACATAGATAAACACTGATTAACAGTGCGTCGAATTAAACTTTTGAATATGATGATGATGTTAATTTTGACGACTGTTTAAATTCAGATTTAGGTATTAATTTATGCCTTTATCCAATAAATTAATCTTTATTGACACATGTCTACACACTGTCCACACATATTTTGATTAAACCAAGGAGTTAAAAGTATCCTTACTTGAATCGAAGGAGTTTTTAGCTGAAGTTTGTTCCAATTTGTAAAATAGTCAGTTCTTGTTTTAAAGTTAATGTTTCAAGAATTATAATTAAGCCTAAACTTCATGTCTAATTCGTGAAAACCGCCAAACCCGTGATGACCCTACATTCGGAAATCAGGGAGTTGAAATCAATATCTAAAACTTGCGAATTTGAAGATGATTAAATCTCGTATTGATTTTATGGTGTCTCGACAAAATAAAATTCCATGGCGTTCAACAAATATATTCAACTTTTTTTTTTTTCACGCGGGCGATTTTTTCCAGTCAGCCAGAAAGGGGCACGTCAAATGGGGGCAGTTTAAGTACGGAGATATAGGTCATCTCCCCATAACCTCCGTTATCCTTTAAAATCCAAACCACTCATATAAAGCTAATTATAACCAAGGCGAATTGCAAGGACAATGTTACAATCAGGTCATTGTCATCATTATATTGGCATCTATTGTTGAATTCAATCTTATCCAGATTCCCCGATCAATATTCTGATTGATTTCATGTTCAACATAAAAAAATAACATGGACATAAGAGCGTTGCGGTTTCTTTATGGCACAATCAATGTTCACATGAAATTTCTTTTGTCACATATTTGTATTGATTACCGCGCCGCATTCTTTCCCCATGTAATCATTATGATAGTGATCGCAATAACATTTCTTTATCATACTAAAGTAATCATGATTCAGAGCAGGAATTAGCTATAATATCAAAACTAATAGCGGAAATTATTTTTACACCCAGTTCATTATGATTTGAAGAGAATATTTTATGACCAGAATGTTAACTGGTTATGTCGATGAAGTTTAAATATATAAATTTCCAATGTACAGGGAATGTATTTGGAATGAGGGCAGCGGCAGCCCCCCTTTTCTTCTCTTCCGTTCATTTTTTTCCTGTATTTATGTTTTTTAGGGGGAGGGGAGAAGGGGGTAATATACACATTTCAACGCATATTCTTTAATCTTAAACTGTAAAATATACATCGTTATTCGTGCTGAATATGGACATTGGCGTGAATGGGAAAAAAAACTTATACTCGGACTTAAGCAAAAAAGTATCATTATGATAGTTTCATTTATAAAGCGCACTCACTACTTAGTACATCACATTATACAATGTACATGTATTTATTCACTGTTCTTTGCACTAAAGGTAGCCTATCATGTTAATGCGCTGTTTACAAATGCCGAGTCGGTCACTGACGTTTAAGCATTCCAAGGAATAACTCCTTACCAGGTACTATTTTTCACCTGGGTAGAGTGCAGCACGATATGAATGCATTTCTTCCTGCAATGTATTAACACCATGTTTGTGATTCGAACCTACGACCATCTGGTTGAAAGGCGAGAGTCGGAACCACAACACCATGACGTTCTCTCATGGCATATATGAGGGAGTTGTTCTGTGAATCATGGGTTATGCTTCGTAAAGCTGTTTGTACGTGTACGCACGACTCTACGGACGACTGATGACCCTTTCTCCGGTGCGATTCAGCGCCAGGCATTGCCATTGAGTGCAGTAAAAGGTCACCGGTCGTTCGTAGAATCGTGCGTAGGTCTGTTCGAACACCTTTATGAAATACATCCTTGGGCGGTGTTTCACCAAGTTGCTAACGACTTTACGAACGACTTAACGCACGACTAGTATCAGTTCTTGAACTGAATGATCGAGAATCGTACGCGTATTACACTCGTTAACGTATACCCCAGTCCTCCTTAAAGCCGTCCATAACTTTAAGAAAGATTTGGTGAAACACCATCCAGGTATTATCGTTGAGTGCAGTAAATTGTCACCAGTCGTTCGTACAGTCGTTCGTGGATCCGTACAAACATCTTCATGAAACATACCCTTGCTCTGCATGAGTTCGCCCTTCCACTCCGTGGGAAAAACATTGAAAATGTAAAAGCAAACATGATACAATCAAAATCAAACAACTCTTCTAGATTTGTTCCTATTCACCATGGTGTTAAAATTCACTCTTTTTACGGTGTACCAAGTATTTCAAAGATACTTTGTTCGCAAATATTATCTTACATTCAATATAAACGTCTCGCAGTGCTGCTTTTGAATACATTAATATTAATAGACTTTAAGATACAAATCAGGTGCTCAATGCCATATCCAAATCGATTGATTTGAAAAAGGAATGTTTTCGATATGAATTAAGGAATATGAAATATGTATTGACTGATCCAATTTGATCAAAATGCTTGAAATAGCTGAACATATTGGCTTTGGATGCATGCTTGATAAGGTTTGAGATACCAATCAGATGCTTAATGCCATATCCAAATCGATCGATTTGAAAAAATATTTTATATGAATTACATATATAAATATAAATTGGTATTGATCGAATCCAATTTCGCTCATAATCTTTAAAATAGCTTAACACATTTCTCGAGATGGAGTAGATATAATTTACCAACGTAGACTGGAGAACAATATGTTTGAAATGCAACATATTTCTGAATATAGACTAATTGAATAGAAAAATCGAAAAGGGAACGTTTTTAATTCTGTTCCAATTTTGCGTAAAAGGCAAATAATAAAAGAATAATAATAATAATATCTCTTATTTACCTAGGGTAGCCACTTTCAGCTGTAAGCTGTTCTTCCAGCGGACCCTGCATAACATGAAGTTATTTTTACCGTTCCCCATTTGTAAATGCAAAGCGCCTGGCAAAAAGGCAGATGGTCCCATTTTTATAAGTCCAAGGTATGACTCGGCCGTGGATCGAACCCACGACCTTCCATTCATGGGGCAGACGCTTTACAACTGAGCCACACATGACAAGCACCATCTTAGAAATTTCAGATTTTTTTAAATGTTAATAATGATAATACAGTGTACGCGCCAGATTCCCCACGAATAATGCGCTAAAGGGGTAGAATTGGAAGATTTTCTATAGAAATCTTGAAAATATGAATATTAATTTTATAATTAATCTGTATAAAATGTATGAAATCTTATGAAACTCAATATGTTCAGGGTATGAAATGTTTCAAACGGCCGGTGTACATTTCACTATCACCGTATCAAAGTGTAAAATTGGTTAAAGTTCTAAATGAATTTTGATTGTACTAATTTGAGTTTTGCAGTATGAATAGTGAGTTGGGCACATAAGACGTCATCAAATTGGAAACATGTCTGAAATAGTTTCACTTTTTGCCCATAGTTTCACTTTTTACCCATCAAAAAAAGTCATCAAAAATCTGTAGCTTTCTTTTTTATATGTAGTCTGATTTTTCTCCTTTTTTATTTTTGTTAAGAAAAACATATTTTTGCGGATTGACTTCACTTTCAAGCCACAAAATATGCGATGTAAATTACCTTAAAGGGGAATTTCACCCAAGGATTGATGTGCGCTCAGTGGATGAAGAAAAATACAATGATCAATCTGTGAAAATTTGAGCAAAATCCGACAATCCATTCAAAAGTTATGAATTTTCAAACTTTTGATTTACACAACACGTACATGCACAAAATGGCTGCCAACATGGAGAACTCTCCATTCNTGTAAATTATCTCAAGATTTAAATGAAATTCCAATTCCAATTCTAATTAAAAAGTGACGCAAAACAGCTGAAAAGCGCTTCTCAGTAGCTGCTCCAAAACTCTGGAACAGTATCCCTCTTGCAATACGAGCAATTTCAAATTCCGGTACGTTTAAAAAAAAAACATCTTAAGACTTACCTTTTCCCACAGTAATCAAATTGTTTTTATTTTTCTTGTTCTGTTGAATTGTAAAGCGCTAGGGTACTCTCTGTTTTTAGCGCTGTAGAAATAATCAATATTATTATTATTATTAATAAATACACAAATGAAGCCCAAACACACACTGCACACTTACCAAATCAAATCCTGTAAAATGAGATCTTGGTAGGTGAATAATCCGGTTATGAAATCCGACAGGCAAAAAAAGTTTCTTAATCCCACCCCTTTGAAGAAATATCATTCATCTATCAGGCTTCCAAAAATCTCAAGTATCTCATTAGTAGAAGAACAGTTTAGACTTTCGTTTATATCATCGACCTAACGGTAGGTCTATGTTTATACATGAATATAAGTCCGAGCTGATATATCCATGGTTTATATGATGACTTTCAGAATTTTAATTGGGAAATCTCCAGAACAACATTCATGATCCAGCGTCAATTCAAATGTGATTCCTCGTCCATTAAAACGCGATTCCTCTTCGAACATCCCAGGATTCAAATTAGTTTGCCTTCTCGAACACAAAAATATTCTGAATAAGTGGAGGGAAAAACTTGGAAACAATATTCATCATCCTATATTCATTTAAAAAAAAGCGGTAAAATGTTTTCAAATCAGAAGTCCAAGTGAGATTATCTTCTTGAATAGCAGAAATTCAATAGCATCCAAGGAAAAAGTGAGCAGTTTCAGTAGAACGTCACCTGGTCACGATTTGTTTCTTACGTTAGGATCCCCGGTTGGTATGCACAGTCGATGTATTGATGAGTAGACAGTGGTATAAAAAATATGAAAAATATCAATTTCAAAGCACTATCCAGACTTTTCCTGCACAGTTTGCTAAGTACGACGTCAGATCGATCTTTCCCAATCATGAAGTGTTCAAATACAACTTTCACTTGGTCTTTCGTTCATACGCATCCAAACCAAAACGTGCAAGATATTTCTCAAGGATCAGATTAGATTTTTTTTCTTTGCTCGAAAGATATGGAAAACAGACCGTGTTGTCCTGAATAAAAAATGGACAACAAAAAGAGAGTATTATTCATGTCGGACACGCTCCAATTCTGAAACCCGATCCTCTTTTAGGCTTAATTGAACACATTGAAATAAGTGATTCGGTTGTCTCCAAATTCTGAACCCGATGGGACTAGTAAAGATATGACGACCCGTGACAAATCCGAAAAAATAGTACATTTAACTTGTGTAATTGTCATTTAGATGCGATATTCATCATCATCGGTTTTGGAGTGCGACGAGCGTCTCCAGTTCACGTTGTTTCACAGGGCAAAATCCTATGGCTATCCCGAAAAAATACAACATCAACTTTCAGAATTGTCATGGAGATGTAATATTCGTCCAAAGTGTAGAGGTTTGAAGAGCGCTTCCATCCAAATCTTTTAAAAGTGGTTCAAATTCCTGGACAAAAGTAGAAATAGCGATATCGTAAAGAGATTCCTCCAAAAAGTAGGCCTACAGTTCTTTTGGAAGAGCATTGGCGAAACGTCCTTCACGACTCACGAGGCGCCCCAAATAATCTGTCTTATTGCGTTGTGAAGCCTAAACAATACTTATAGTGATCCAGTTGAGGACTGTGTGTTCTGATAGCACCCACCTCTGCATATTCTCCTAGACTAAAACACAGGGGCTGCATAACACTCAACCACAGAGTCCTAACCCTCTGATCCTGAACAATTGAGGTCTGTGTGTTCTGATAGCACCCGCCTCTGCATATTCTCCTACACTAAACACACAGGGGCAAAACACACATAGCACTCAACCACAGAGTCCTTACATAATAAACCCTCTGATCTGTATACCCCTCTGATCGCGCCTCCAGATGCAGTCACTGTGTATTCAGTGTAAGAGAATATGCAGAGGTCGGTTCTATCAGAACACACAGTCCTCAACTGGTCTCTCATACCATAGCGGTAGGCACTGAATGAGTTGAAATTTTTGCGGTTTTGGCCTCGTGAAAATGTCCACTCTAAAATGATGCACATTCATTTGTGTTCAAACACAGTCAAAAACGTGAAAACAACAACACGTCAATTTTCACGGTGGTTTTATTGTCGCTAATTTCGCGGTTTGGGCCTCGCAAAAATTTGCACTCTATAATTATGATACAAATTCATGTTTGTACAACCACTGTCAAAAACATGAAAGTAACAACACGTCAATTTTTCAAACTACACTGTATTCCGAAATTGCGAAAATATATGTACGCTGAATTATATTGGCTATTGATGATCCGAACTTTTATGAATAAAACGAAATATTGTGAAGGGTCCAACGTGAGCGATCTCTCAACCTGCGGTGGTCAGAATGTCACTCCAACAGTTTTCGAAACTTCATCAACAAAACCAACAAATTCGTCCATTCAATGATTTAGATATCACAACATAATACGCAGTTTACCTAAAACTATAAGTACTCGAAACCAGCCATGACATACCTCAGAGCGCCTTGAATAGGTTGATGCATGAGATGGGATGACATCCTCGAAGTAATTTGTCTCGATTGTCTACAAACCTTTAACGACGACCTTCGTTTTCGCTTTAAAATCCTGATAAATGATGGGATTTTATTGGTAACAATCACTCCCAACAACAGTTTCTAAAGCCCCTTGTGTATACCTTTTTTTCTCGTTGTGAACAACACCAGTGCTCTGCTGTAAAATCCCTCACAGTTATATTTAAAGATAATCCGGAGAGATCCCAAAAGTGAGCTCATTGATTTCCTGGGCAGGCAGAACACCAATTACATAACAGCCATTAAAAGTTTCGGAGCAGCGAACGGGTTAAGGTAAGGTGAAGACGTAGAACTGTTGTTCGAAGCCGCCGTGAGCATGGTGAGCCAAGCTTACGGTTATCCCAAATAACACGAGCTGGCGATGTTGCAGATGGGTGGGGCTTTCAAGACAGCTCATCTATTCGGATTGCATGGACAGGTTCGGGATCTAGAAAAAAGGGATGGGGCAAGGGAGGAGGGGCCATTCAAGCCCCCGTCCACCAATTTCGAAAACCCACTACTAACCCTCACCATATATGTTTATTTTTAAAATGTTGATATGTTTAGTTATGATTAGACTAATTATTGTTTTCACTTCGTCGAGAAAAATAAATATTGAGAGCGTGTTGTAAATGTTTCAGGATTGCAGTTCTCGATAAATATTTTTTAAATCAATGATTGTGCAACGCTGGACATGTGTGGGTCCGTAGTAGAGCATTTGCCCCATGAACGGAAGGTCGTGGGTCCGATACCCGGCCGAGTCATATAGGATCTTCTGCCTTCTTGCCAGGTGCTCGGCATTCGATAATGGAGATGGGTAATAATAACTTTATGTTATGCAGGGCCCGCTTACAGCTGAAAGTGGCTACCCTGGGTAAATAAGAGATATTATTATTATTATTATTTTATAACGCTATTGCTATTTTTATGGATGGGTGGTGGAGGAGAGGAGAACGATGCAACTTTCCGTGTTCCCTTCTTTCTACCTTCTTTTCTTTTATTTTTCGTGCTGTTGAAGACGTCATGTGGCTTCCCATTGTTGCAGTTTGATGAGTTTGACAAGAAACCTTGAAGATAAGGATTAACGGTGACCCGTTATATTTAAACCGAATATAACGGTAGCTTCGTAAGCCATGCAATGACTGATTACTGAAAAAACAAGGTGTCAGTAAAAATGCTTGGATTTTGCGTTCTGTTGACTTACAGGATGTGGATTTTAAAAGTGTCGTTTTGCTTCAAAAGCCACCTCCTTCCCCCGACAAAATCATGGCAACTGTCCCCTTTCTACTTTTTTTTCTCCCTTGTTATTGATATCCGATCACGGTCTTCGACTCTCTTCTTCATTTACCTCCCCCTCGTTCTCCTTCACCTTTCCCTCTCTTTCTCTCATCCCCTCTATCTAAATATAACTTAGTACAAACCTAGCTGTCTAATTTTCTCTCTCTCACTCTCTCTCTCTCTCTCTTTCTCTCTTTCTCTCTCTCTCTTTCTCTCTCTTTCATAATTCATGTACACTTCTTCCTGTCTCTCTATGTCAAACTTACCTCTTTGTTTGTTTTGTTTTTACTTTACAAAATCATTCACTTTGTATTTCTATTTTCCATAATTTTCGTGTTTTTTTTTTCGAATTCCATCTAACCCATCTCTACATCCCCCTCTCCCTCTCTTTACTATCTTTGTATTGCACCTGCATTGCTCATCGCCATGTTCTTCCTCGTCCCACAATCCCCTTCCGTCTATTCTGGTCCATGAACATTTCATGGGGGCTTCCTTTTGTTATGCAGACCCATTGTGTGGAAGAGCACACCTTGGGCTATACGCATTAAACTTGTTAAAGGTGACCCGTTAAGGCAGATCGACTCACACCTTTGCGTTTTTAACTTACGTCGGCCCACCGTTTATTTCTTTATTTATTTTTTCTATTTTTTTTTACATAATAAAACGTTCCCCGAGCGCAAAGTATACGTTGATCAGAATGTGGACTAACTTTCTGCTCCAGGAGCGTACGCCGAACGTCAGTGATACGTGCGCTATATAAATTGCATCTATTATTATTATTATTATTACCCGCGTCTTTGTGCGTCCAGGGAACGTTTTTAATTTTCAAAAACTCTGGGTTGACTTAGGCTAAAAATGCCAAAAGGTGTGAGTCGGCATTTACATCTACAGATATGCCAACCGGTCTGGAATCGGTATGAAGTTTATTTTATATGAATCTATCAAATGATTTCATCACCAGTGAATGGCTAAGAGTATGATAATTGCTGTCACGATTCTCTAACTTTAGTT
This sequence comes from Temnopleurus reevesii, assembly GCA_036244855.1. Lineage (NCBI taxonomy): Eukaryota > Metazoa > Echinodermata > Echinoidea > Temnopleuroida > Temnopleuridae > Temnopleurus > Temnopleurus reevesii. The sequence continues at coordinate 19,717 of BQKZ01005255.1, read as the reverse complement.
GAGCGGTTGCATTATTCACATTTTAATTTTGACCACATGCATATTCTTGAACGGTGCGCAGCTCTTTGCGCAGTATATAAGGGAATGGATATTCGCCAAAGCGTTTTCGCAAATATAACAAGGTTCAGGAATTAGGCGAAACCCAGCAAATGAAAACCTGAGAATGCATAAACCACATTGTCTCCAAAAAAAAAGAGAAATGACGGAAACTTGGATGCAAGAAAGAAAGTGAAATATTGAGGAAGTTGGCGATGGGAAAGGGGTCAATTTTATGCAGCTCCCAATTTGAAAAATAGTAATCAACAGCCCCCACCCTCACACACACACACACACACACACACACACACACACACACACACAAACACACAAACACACAAACACACAACACACAACACACAACACACAACACACAAACACACACACACACACACACACACACACACACAAACACACACACACACACACACCCCACGCACACACTTTGTAAAACGGTCCCTGTTGTACATGTACTGTATTTTATTCATTTCATCGCAGTAACACAAAAACAAAATCTTGATTTCAGCTCCAAACAACTTTCCAGCAGGGCCGTTAACATTCTAAAACATACGAATAAGTACAATATAATTATAAATTTACGATGTACCAAAATGTACATAACATGACATCTGCACCCCAACCCACCCTGCTGTATTATGTGTGCCCACACAATGAAGTCAGAATAACAATCACACACATTCACCCCAATCAAGCCAATGTAACACGACAACGAAATCAATCGATTTTTGTCACCTTCTGCAAAGAAAGCTTTTAAGAATCTATAAAAAGCGATGACTGCATTTTATAGGCATCTAAGAATAGCGTCTGTCTTTATCACCCGTCCCAGTTTTCAGTTTATTCAAAGCATAGGGCAATATTACAAATGTATGTAGAAATGTTGATTAATAAATTATGATTGATATTTGATAGAGTGAATTTCGTAGACACAGACACCTTTTCAGATTTCTGTAAATTTTCCCGAGTAAGCTATTTTTGTACACTGTTAGCAGCTAATGTATACAAAACTAAAATATGATTCAAATAAAAAATATTAAATTATATTTAGTTTAAGGAGGTTTTTTTTCAGAGACAATTATTAATGTATTCCTTATTTTCTAATCTTGAAAACTTTGTAAATCAATTTGTAACTCAACTTTCGGCCGCAAGGAATATTTTGATGAGGTAAGTAGATCTACAATTAGTACTATAATTATTATCTATCATAAATATCGAGTATAGTTTGAAATATTGTTAGCATTTTAGCGTTATGTAGATGCAGTGACGATATTATTTACAAAACTTGAATTGTTGTATGAAAAGAAATGTAAAATAGAAAACCTACTTGATTTGGTGATGGTTGGTGTAGTCCACTGAGGCGATGTTTTCTTCTCAAAAGTCTTCTTCCTCATTGGACATATCAACCATGATTATTTAGAATATAGTTCCAGAGCATTTTCAATCACATATAATTTTGTCTGTTGTTGATGATTATCTGCACAAAAGCATGGGGTTATCTTGTTCAGAGGAATTCGTATTCCGGAGATAAATACTTATCGTAGAGGGGAACTTCCAGATTTCATGCTTGAATAATATCCATCATTCAGTTGAGTCGAGATTGTTCCTTTGCGCCATTCAAGTCGTTATGATAATGACATTAATCAAAATAAAAGTTCGTCTAGAATAATCAGAAAATATGATCCATACAACCAGACAAGGTTTGATCCGTGAATTGTGCACCCGCTTGCTACGCAATAAACAGGTCACCTTCCTGTCCGAAAGCTAAAAACAAAACGATTTGTTTTCCACAGATGAACGACTGATTTCCATGAATAAACGGAAAATAAAAACAGTTGATGAAGTAGTCCTTTTTGCAAAATGGGTCAGTCCGTAAATGGTAAGCAAAATCAACCTCCTTCAACAAAAATCGTTCAAAGCAAACCAACTGTTTAAAACAATCGGAACAAAACGATACTCTTCCAAATTAATATTACCGAGCCCGGTGTATTTTGTGGCTTATGTATATAAAACCAGTGTACTTTTGCGTCCACGCGCTAAGTGAAACTAGTTTTGTGGATCTTTCTTTCTTTTCTCGCTTTGTCAATATTGTCGAATCTCGAGTTGTGTCCGTCGGTCAATAGTTATCGAATCGTGTCCAACACTTGTATCAATTTGCGGAGCCTAGTGGAACAATGGGAACGACCAGGTTCTTGAAAGAGAGGAGCTTTATTTAGGTAGCTACATGTTGTGGATACATCTGAAGTAGGTGGTGTTCTGTCATGATGTGTTCCATATTAACACAAAGTAAAACCAGCGTGATCATTTTGATGGACAAGAAATTACTCGTTACTCGTTAAAGGAAAGATCATTTAAATTCATCTTAAACAGAGAAAACATTTCCATTTCCCTCATCTATAAGCTCTTTTTTGTCTCTCCCTCAATATCTGTGACCTGTCACGTCAAAGACACATAGATGTCGGATTTTTTTCATTTGTTCTTCTTCTTTCCATAAAGTCATAGTTTGAGATGTTTAATCAGCTGCATACGTCAAGAATGTGCTCATATTCGGTGGCGAATGTAGGATTCATTGTCAGAGGACGTCATAGCAACCATCACTCAACTGGAACAAAAGAGGAATCTCCTGGTTCGATAAGGTGCGAATTTTGCTCAGATATTTTGGCTAATTGACCCCCCCCCCCCCCCCAAAAAAAAAAAAAAAAAAAAAAAACAGATAACAGAAACAAATTATTCTCCCTGTTAACATGATTTTTCCAACAAAACAATCTTGGAAATAATTTGACATTTGGGAAATCAGAAGAGCAGTATGTTTAAAATGTGAAGTATATTTTCCCTTCCTTCATTTTTTTAATTTTCTCCTACTTCAGACAGGTGACTTGTGTCTGATTTTGATGTAACGAGTCACATCTCTCCATTTCTTTCTCCCTCTATGATAAATACATTCCCCCCTCAGCTCTCTCATTTACTCACTTTCTGTCTATTTTGTTTCCTATCAGCTCATATCTCCCTTTATTCCCCCTCTGTCTTTTCATTTCCCTTCCCCACCTCTCCAGACGTATGATAATGCCAAAATTCTTTTATTCTTCTCATTGCTCTTCTTCTCTCTTACCTTTTATATCTCTCAAACAGTTTCCTTTCTTTTATCCATCTCGTTTTAATCTTAAATTGTTTGTTTACTTCAAATTATAATATGTCATAATTTATTTTTCTTTAATTTTCTTCAAAGAGATGATTTTGTTTCACTTTGTTTTGTTGTAAAGGCAATCCCAACACAAGCTGTGCTTTCAGGGTACTCGCCTCCTTTATTTTTTTTTTACTTGTGGTGTTTTTTTGTATTGATTATGTATATGAAAAAGGAAATAAATGAATTCAATTCAATTCAATCTGCTTTTTTTTCTCTACACCTATGTCATATTCTGTCTGTGACACTTCGCTGTGAAATTGGACACATTAAGCAGCTTCACTCAAGCCTTCAAAATAGCTTCATGATCACAAAACAAATCGCTTCCCTGATTATTCACTGGACAGGTGCAACACTTGTTCGACACTTCTCCGAAGAAGAAGGGGGAAGAACATTTCTTTTTGTATGCATCTAGCTATTGTGAATGTTTGAATGGAAGCTTCTTACTTTGTAGTTGAAATAAAGTGGACACACAATAATTATGACAAATAGAAGACAATTCTATCATTTTTCAGTCACTCACTTTATTTAATACATAATTATGAAGCAAACACGCCGAAACAGCGTTGTAGTATCATTTCTTCAGATATAATATGAATAACATTTACAATTACATCATAATATCATAGGAAAGTTAAATGGTTTCTCATTTACAACATCTTTGTTTTCAACAATTCTCCTCCTTCTCCCTACACATGTATGTATATACCTCAAAAAGAGAATACTTGCTCTTAAAACAAGACTATATCTTATACTTGGCCATCTATTGGAGGGTGCAAAACAAAAGAAAACTGAACTAATTTAGTGCAATTTGGAGCTTTACAGAAACATGTTTCTTTGATGATTTTCTATATGAAGCAAAAATTACATGCTCAAGTTTATTAAAATTTATAATGATATTTCATTTTCTCCCTATTAATAGTTGATGAATCGATGAATATGAATCAATGTAATTAAAAACCTATCTTTACATAGGTTGTACAGTTTTCAGAATTATGCGTATCACATTTGAAAACCATTATACAGTAGCTTTATAGAATGCCAATATGGCTATTTTTTTCATGTTATCAAAGCTTGAAGTATACACCTTTAAAGCTTTTCATACACACAACATAACAGCTTCAAAGATGCCTTAATTTTCTCCTTTACTTTATCAGCTTTGAACCTCGAGTTATTTTTAATGAGTACATTATAAATGTTCCACATGATTGAATGTTGTATATTACTTATTAAACTGTTTACTTGTTTGTGTACTGAGTTTGTCAAATGACATTACAGCTGTACATATACAAACTTATAACAAGATATATTTGTGGTCTCGTTAATATCACTTTAACTTGTGTGTTTTCTTTATCATGGGGCAGCCATTTGAAAGAAAGGTACATACAAAGTTGAACATATCAAAATGAAATGAGTAAAGTGTAGAACGCAAGTTGAACATAGGTACATACAAAGTTGAACATACATGTAGAGGTGACTACGTTAAGTATTCTTCAATTAGAATAAATGTAATTGTCCCGAACAATGAATTATTTCAAATATTGTTTCCTAGGCATTCGGAAGTACAAAATAGAAATGTGCACCAAGTTCACAAAGTGAACATTCTTGAGGAAATCTATAAGTCTGTCTATGAAGATGACACTCATTATGTGAAAACAGTAATGAAATATAACAGACATATCATTAAGGGGGTGTTGCTAGAAAGTTGCAAATAATTGCAAGATAAACTGCACATCAGTTGCATGTTGAAATTTGTACTTTTATTTGGGCATAGTCTCAGCTCCTAACAAGACAAATATGAAACAATAATTTTGATTGTCGCGTACCAATAAACTGCAACTTGCAACTTGATCACAACTTTCTAGCAACATCCGCAAGTTGATTTCCACAGACTGGTTATCATTCAAACAATGAAAGCAAAACATGATACAAACAGATTAAAAGCACTGAAATTTCTCTGAATATTTTTTTAAAGTTAAAATTGTAATTTACACCCTGAAACTGTAATTTACAATCATAACTTACAATGTATAATTATTACTCACATTAATAATTACAAATCACATTTTATCTCAAATTTAGACGGGTAGTTGTTACAATTGGCAGTTTATACTAACATTTACCTAGCAATTATTCTCATGCATAATGTAGGTTATGTAATCTGTACCCAATGGTTGGTGTTACAAGAAATACTTTACTATATTATGTTTAAATAATGCCTACAATAAACTACATTTAGGACAAAAGGATAACCTTAGAGAGCAAACATAAATTGTGGTGTCTCATTAAATTCCAAAAATGGACTTCTTACTTACAAGCAAGCATACAATAAAGCATGGAACGGCTCCATACAAAACAAATGTTTGACTTTTCTTCTTTTTACTTCAAAATCATGATCTTCTTTTTACTTCAAAATCATGATTTATGATGATTTATTTGCTGGAAGATTATATCTAATTTACCACATTTGGGGAGGAAATTTGACATTTCAATAAACCAGGAACAAAGATTATGCCCGGTTTACATAAGATACATGTAAGAGTATAAAGTGAATATATCAACTTTATTGCAGTGTGCTATGGTGTATCTCGTGACATGAAAGACAATTTGAATTTCAAGACGTATTTCATTCAAAAACAAGTAAAGAGAACGAAGAATGACTACTTCTAAACTACAGAACTATATCAGATTATAACAAGGAGAATACGAAAAGATTTAAATAGGTACATGTATATATGTTGTAAGACAAATAATGAGATTGCTCTGATAGTATTATGTGGAAATCATGTTTGAAATTGATGAATTAATTAAAACAATATTATATGACTCTTGGTCTTTAAGATAGGGCTGCTCTACAAATATATTTTCTTGCAAATAATCAAAACGATGGTTTTATTTCAAGCATTGAGCATTCTGATAAACTCCCGGCAAATTTGCATCGTATTGAACTACATTTTCTGTTGCAATAACTCAAGCTTACCAACAACATAACAGCATTACAGGTCATTTTGTGACAAGAAAAATATGAGAAATGTTCCAGTACATTGTAATTTTTTTAAAATTATTATGTAACTTCTTCTGAATTCAATAAGAGGGTCTTGTTTTCACACCATTTGCGGAGGGTCACCATAAAGAATTACATATAACTTCTCATGCACTTACAAGTACACAGTATGAAAGGCAAGGTTTTGGTCCACACAAGATATTGATTTGCCTTCACACTTGACAGTTGTAATAATAAATATTATCAGTGATTTTACAAACCCATGAATACATCATGTTTTCTGGGGCCTGTAACATAATTGGATACAATTAAATTTGTTTGCAATTAATCATAGCTCTTTGCGACAGATTTTGCCATAGACTTGCGATTATTTATCATAACTTTAATTGCATCTGTTATGTTACAGCTCCCTGCAGGCATCCTAGCAAAAAGAAAATTCAATCAAGTGATATTGAATTTACTAACATTTTACATGATGTCACTGTTCTTGTTGCTATGTTGGTAGGTCTTGCTGCAATGCAATAGATCCTTTCTGTATTCACAAATATAATTAAATTTCTGGTTCTCATACATTGAAGGAACATAACAGCTATGTTTTCATTTTACTTGTCTATTTCCCAAAGCATTCAATATTGTAATTTTTCATTGCCACATCATCATACAATATATAATATATGCATTTGGGGTAAATTTTGTTGGATTTTTAAAGGTGCAATAAAACATTCAGAAAAAATAACATTCGCAAGATGGAAAAAAAGACAAAAGAAATATATAGAAAGAAAAATGTAATAAGCAAGAAAGGAAACAAAAGAAATCCTTCCAAATATTCATGCATATCAACACAAATATTTTTTGAAGTCAAGCTTCAGGTAAGCCTACAAAATCACGGGAAAAGATACTGCACTTTATCACGTGAGGCTAAATATGAAATAGATGTAATGTTTATAACTTTACTCATTGCTTGTACGGTAATATTGTATAACTGTAAATCCATTTGGTGGCATGGTCATTAATTCTACACCATCAAATGAGACAAAGAATACAAGCAAGGAAAGAAACAAGTTTTCTTTGGGAAAAAAAAAAGAATGTAAGCTAATACTAGACGCTACATATAACTTGTAGCGACACAACGCAATGAATTAAGCAACATTTTGGAAGTCTGTACCTAATACTATGCTTTTTCTCCGTCAAAGTGTATTAAAAAAAGCAACAAGCACTGAATCAGATCAAAAGTCAATATATACAAATTCTCTCTCATACAAATTCATTGTCTTACATACAAATAAACATAATGAAATGATTACAAAGTCATATTAGAATCTCCGGTTTAGAGATTCGCAAAATTGTCATGGCATAATGCTGTCAAGAAAACAAAGTGAGAAACACTCAATATACAAAAGTGTAATTTGTTTTCAAATGAAGAAATATATATTTAGATAAGAAAGATACATGTAGCATCGGCATTCCATAGCTGGAATGGTCGTTTCCCTACATCAAAGATCCCCTTTGAGTTGTGCATCGATCAAGAAACTCTGAAGAGAAAAGTCTGTCGTTTTAAGGATAAGAAAATATTTTGCAAAAATTGCCTCAAGGATAATTAGTATAGGAATTGCTGAAGAACCAAATGTAAAGGCTACAATCGTTTGCAATATCCTAACTTCAAAATATTTTTTTTTGTGACAATTCTCCGTATCGCATATAGCCGATATCACCCGATATCACCTTGTGATATCGATATCATGCACTTTGGCTTTGGCACGCTCACTTCCGGGATAATCTTGAGTTAACTGTATACTATCTACGAAAGTTAACATCCATGGGTATTTAGGTAATTCTTCGTTTTGCGTCGGAAGCCAAGCATTGGGCCGCTTCGCAAAAGAAACCCATATAACAAATAAATGCAGATATGAAAAAAAATATATAAAATTATGCTTTTATTCGCAAAAATCGATGAAAACATATGACACTACAAGCCGCTGACGAAGTTTACCGTAGAAAGCAATACACTTTTGAAAACGCGCGAATATTACTGGAAATACCTGTGCCAAGAATCTGGGCAAAAATAACTAGTGCCCCGCATGCGTTCAGATTCGGAGAGCTATATGCGATAGGGAGAATGGTGAAAGAGTCCATTTGGGGAATGGATAGTCGCCCCAGATCCCCACTCAGGGTTAATGCATGAAAGTTGCAATCAACTACACATCAACTGCACATAATTTATAAGTGGAAACATGATTCATTTTGGCATGGCCTGTACTTTTTAGAAGACAGACATGTTACAATGGCTTTGATTGGTTGGTGCAATAGACTGCAAGTTGCATTTGATTGGAGCTCACCAATCATAACCACTGTTAGAAATGTAACGTTGTGAGTGTAGACCGTACATGTATCAGAATGCGCATTTCAAAGTGTGATGGCTTTTCACTTGAAAACTGATCGCAATTTCTTGTCTTCGTGTTTTTTCACCTACACCAATTCAGATTTATCAAATAAGATGGTTGACAAAGAGATCACTGACAATAAAATGAATGCAACAAGCCCCTACGAAATCACAGTGAGAATAAAGGACAAAGCAATTGGACAAAGAAAACAACTTCATTCAAGTCTTCACCAAAGCTTCATCAACACAGAATAAGGAGGAGGAAAAATCTTTCATGTTCATGAAGCAGTTGTGAATGCTTGAAAGGAAGTTGTTTACTTCGTCCAAATCCTTTGTTCCGTATGCTCACAGTGAATTAGAGTTGACCGGAAACTCCGCTGATAAAACCCATCAACCTGGCACGCATCAAGGCATGGCACATATCTCAAAGTATCAACGATTGTGATGCCACGCACACCACTAAATTCAAAATTTATCAGAGACTCCTAAGGAATGGGCTTCGTCCAGAATACCATCAATGTGAGCAAAGGGGACAAAGTAAACAACCTCCATTCAAGCATTAACAAAGGAAATTTCCATCCGTCTTCATTTGTGGAAAAATCTTGAACAAGAGTCGAATCTGGGACTTTCTTTGGTGATCATGAAGCTATTGTGAATGCTTGAAAGAAGTTGTTAACTTTGTCCTAATCCTTTGTTAGACTGAACTGATGCAAATCCATTGAGGCATTGTGCAAACCTCCATCAACCAGAGTAGCCGATCTTGGGGATGTGTCAATGGAAATCACGGATGATAGCATTCATAAAATACCCCTTAGCGTTCAGAGTCGTCAAGAAATTCCTCTTAGTATACCCAACTGACAGGTACCCATTGTGGCGTGGTGCAGATTTCTTCCATGGCGTTTTCCAGCGTACGTATCGTGTCGTCGATGTCGTTGTTGACGATGGTGAGGTCGAAGAAGTGGCCGTAGGCTTGGCGAAGGAGCTCGGATTCCTTGGCAAGTCTTTCCAGGCTGCTGTCCTGTAACGGCAATATCAAAATAGAAAGTAATGATTAAAAACCAAATGAAATCCCTATTTACAGTAAGCATAGCACCATCAAATTGGCCCATATTCCGATGGCTAGGTTTAACTTAACCCAAGTCTAAGTCACTGTCATTTATACCAATGGTTTGACTTTATAACTTTTGAATAGCCCAGGTCTAAATAACAATGGCTTGGTCCCAAATTAAGTTAAACACCCTATCAAAATACAGGTCATAGGGAATAGTACAATAATAAAAGAACAAGCAAGAGATATAATACCACACACGCCAACCAAAAATCATATTCCTTACTTTCTCTATCCTTTTTTGTCCTTATTCTTTGCCCTTTATGATTAATAAGGGGATATTGAAATCTACCAATACCAGTTCCAATTCTCGTTATCACATACAACTAAGTTCTCAGAATCTGAATGCATGTGATTCTGTATAAGCCTGTATTTTCCAATGCAGATATATTTAAGTTTTAGGACAAGTTTGACATTTTAACATGTTTTTGCATTTTTGACAATGTTTGTACGCTTCTGAATGTGCATCATAGTGAGTGGAAATTTTCAGAGGGCTAAATTCACAAGAATTCACCAAATTAAAATCAGCATGAAAATTTCATCTTATACAGTGCTGTAATTATTTTGCTTCTCAATCTAGTCCTATAATTTAAGGAATAATGCAACACGTAAAGTCTTGAACCCTTTAGCAACTGAACTGCCCATCGGTTTCAACCTACTTTTGTAACCATGTTAACCATTCTCATGGAGCTATGAATGATACATTTGGTATGTGTGCAATCTTTATGATCTTAACAAAACAATCCTACCAAGACATCTATGAACATGTTCAGAATAATTTCATATTGTCCATAAAAATGTAAGACAGGCAGCAATAATGCTGCATATTACACAGAGTACTAGGACTTTCGTACCAAATCTCCAGTTGGTTATGGGTTTAGTGAAAAGACTAATTAACTTACGTGTACATCATTCATTCCTGTTAGGGTTGGTGCGGCAATGAAAACAACAAATGGGGCAAACTCTGCACATCTCAGAACCTTCAGAGCCTGCATCAAAAGAAACATTAAAAGACTCAAATAAGCAAAGCAGTATGTGGCATAAATTAGTATCAAATTACATGCATTGACAAAGTTCACAATTATATGTATTTCAATAATAATTATTGATAGAAACATATTCAAAGAGAAGGGAAAATGAACAATTTTACTTCAGTAAAGAAAGACGCGGATTTCAGCATCTGACAAGTCGTTAATAGAATGACATAAAAGAAAAGTCCATAAACAAATAAGAAATTTTCAACTAGAGCACAAAAACTCAGATAACTAGAGCACAAAAACTCAGATAACCAAAGCAAAAACAAATTTAACGAAGATCAGATAAGTAATAATAAAGTTTGAAGCTTTGGATCATATGAAAAAATGGGAAACTTTGTGAAAATTTCTAGACTGATTTTGTATATTTGAAGACATCATGGATACACTACTCATCATTTATCTTGTCAACATTTATACTGCAAAAATTTCTTTTTTGCCAAATCTCATTATTTTGGTCAGGACTGGCAAGTTGTTATTTTCACGTTTTGAAAGATTGTTGTAAACAAGTCTATGAGCATTCTCATGAATGATAATTTGAGCGAATTCATGGTCAGCAAATTCACAAAATAAAACCCTGGTGGAATTTTTAACATATACAATAAACAAAATCTTATTCATAATCACAAAAGAAATTACCCCTAGTCCCATAGCTGAGGTTCTACGTCAAGTATAGCAATCAAACTCTTTTATGACTCTTCCTGATCATGTCTAGTTTGGTGTTGTTCATAGCGTCTCCACACGTGCTTCACTTTAATAACAGATCTAGACCCATTTTTAAATTCAAAATCAGAAAAAAATCATGCAGTACCATACCTGAGGTTCTACGTCGAGTATAGCAATCAAACTCCTATTATGAATCACCCTAATGGTGTCTAGTTTGGTGCCATACATGGCGTCTTCATGTGTGCTCTTCTTTAAAAGATAAAGCTCCCGTTTTTAATTCATAATCAGAAGAAAAGTCTTTTTTTAGTCCCTTACCTGAGGTTCTACGTCGAGTATAGCAATCAAACTCCTATTATGAATCTCCCTAATGGTGTCTAGTTTGGTGCCGTACATTGCGTCTTCATGCGTGCCGTATTCTAGGTACTTGTTATTGGCGATATCGTTCATCATCTCTTCGTGCGAGACAAAGAAGTAGTTCTTTCCATTCTCCTCGTCCGATTTACACCGCCGCGTTGTGTCTGTAAAAGCAGGACAGAAGATGGAATAACAGCGTCATTCATCTAATAAAGTTTAAATGGTAAAATTCTTGGTACATAGATTACGTTCACTCAAATAGAATGACAATGATGCTGTGTGATAGAGTATCCTTGCAATCAGCACTCTGTCAAAAAGCAGATGTTTGTTTAACCTCCTTATGGGTTATTCTCAGACAAATTGATTAATTTCTTCTTTTTGGAATGGTATAAGACATGAGGTTGAAAATCACCAACTAAAATTTTCTCTATGACAATTACCTTTATCGTATTCCACTTGTCCTGTGTTTTCATAAAGCAGTTTGTAGATCTATACAAGACTCTACGAACGACCGGTGACCCTTTCTCAGGTGCAATTCAGCAAAAGGAGTTTTCACTGAGTACAGAAAAGGGTCGACAGTCGTATGTAGCCTCATGTGCAGATCTATGGAAAGCTTAATAAAACAACCCTGAACATCTTACTTATAAATATGTTATAAATTGGACTGTCCTCTAAACCCACATGGGTAATTACTTGGCTAAATCTCATTGGCTATGACCTCATTATTACATTCCTTTAATCTATACCTACAATCTATCTTTTATAAACATTGAAATTCTGGTAAGCCCGTTACTCACGTGGGATTGGGTATGCATATTTATTGGGGTGACTTGTGATGAGTGTGTTCTTTATGTGTCTTCTGCCGACGCCGTGTGCTCCTAAAAGAACTAACGTTTTCCTCATGATGATGATGATGGTGACGATGATGACGATGATGACGATGATGGTGATGATAATGATGATGATAATGATGATGTTGATGATGGTAATGATGATGATGATGATGGAATTGATGATGATGATGATGATGATGATGATGATGATGGTAATGATGATGATGATGATGATGATGATGATGATGGTGGTAATGATGATGATGATGATGATGATGGTAATGATACTGGTGATGATGGTACTGATGATCATCATGGTAATGATGGTGATGGTGATGATAATGATGATGATGGTGAGAGTGATGGTGACTATGACCAATGATGACTAATCATGATGATGAAGATGATCACAGTGATAGATATTATGATGATGGTGATGATGATGATGAAGATATTGTGATCATGATGATAAAGAACAAATAAATAAACAATCAATTATACTCACGTGGGATTGGGTATGCATATTTATTGGGGTGACTTGTGATGAGTGTGTTCTTTATGTGTCTCCTGCCGACGCCGTGTGCTCCTAAAAGAACTAACGTTTTCCTCATGAAAGCCGGTAGCCTGACGACCTCCTCGTATGTTACCAGGTCTAACTGGTCGAATACTGTGAAAAAAAAAAGAAATGGCAAAAGTACATAATGATAATGAATAAAAGAGTAATGATTTTGTGTTTGAAATAAATTTCAAATCAGAGAAGTGAATCAGTGAAGATGATTATTTTGGCCAGAATACCTAAGCTACAAACTACATGAAGATACGTAACTAGACTCCCATATTCTTAGAAAAAAATATATAAAACTCTTCCACTGTAATGAGTATTTTAACAAGAACCAAATAATGACAACATTCTACATATTCGACGGAACATCAAAAATATATTTGGAGTTTGAAATTCATCACAATGCCAAACACAATCATCATCATCATCATCATCATCATCATCATCATCATCATCATCATCATCACCACCAGTGCCACCACCATCATCATCATCACCACCATCATCATCATCACCATCATCATCATCATCATCACAATTATCATCATCACCACCATCATTTTAATCACCATAATTCATCATCATCATCATTGTCACCATCATCATCATCATCATCATCATCATCATCATCATCATCACCACTAGCATCATCGTCGTCGTCGTCGTCGTTGTCGTCATCATCATCATCATCACCATAATTGTCACCATCACAATAATCGTCACCATCACAATCATCATCATCATCATCATCATCGCCATCATCACCACTACCACCACTACCACCAACATCACCATCATCATCATCCTCATCATCCTCATCATCCTCATCATCCTCATCATCCTTACCTGCATTATGCTTGGCTAGATATTTATCCCTGTATTGCTTCTTTCTCCTACCAAACCACGTACATGATGCTTGTTGTTCTTTCTTCGCTCTCTCTATCGCCAAACATGCTACTCTCCTATAACATGATCAAGACAAGGATATACATTAGAAACATAGCGTTGGGCTTCCCATCGGTCTAGTGGTACGACGCGTGTCTAGTCATCATGGGTTCGATTCTTAATCGACGCTGCCTGTGATTTTTTTCACAGCATCTCAGTGATGCACTGTAAATCAGTATTTACCCATGTTGGGACATGGGAAGAATTATTCCAATTGCTATCTACCCAAAATAAAAAATTATCCAATGTATATTAAAACCATGGTCATCAGAAATTACCAACCAATTGTTCTCTTCATCCTAAAGTCTACAGATATCAGAAAAATATTGCTGTAAAATTATGCAACTTCTTGCATCTTCTTTTTGCACAAGACATTCTACAATCTTTTATCATACTTGATGCTTTTTCACGAAAGCGTTTCAAATGAAATTGATTACTAACAATCATCCCAGTTTATTGAATGAACAGGTTCGGCATCCCTTTTGGACCTCCAGGAAGAACAGGGCCATTATATGTTAATGGCTCTGAATGGAGTGCTCCAACCGTAATTCTATAATTTCAATTACTTATCTTTGTATTTGTTTCAGTTTTGTATGTATTTATTCATATTGATTTTCTTTGTATTTTCAGTTGCTTTTTCTTTATGGAAAATAAAGCCAATCCAAACCAAACCTTTGACAATCCTCTGCAGAATGAGAAGGAAATTTGCTATGTTTACCTCTAGCTATTGTGAATGCTTGAATGGCAGTTGCTTACTTTGTCAAAGCCTATGTCCATTCTGCTCACAGTGTATGACATAGATCTTTGATTAAAAGGGTGTTGTTAAAAATCAACTGCAAATCAACTGCATCTTCGCAAATTGTGATGCGCATTTTTATTCGCACATGGTATGCGCATTTAACAAGACTCGCATGAAACATAATTTTGATTGGCACATTCCAATCAACTGCAACTTGCGATCAATTGCAATTTTTGAACAACACCCCCTACGTGTAAAAAGAGGATATTTCTTCTAAACATCTAACGGGTTAAAACAATGATTTAAATTACCATTCTTGGAGCTCGGGAGATGGAATGAGACCGGCCGTGCCGTTGAGAGGTTCCCCCTCTTTCCTGGCTTGCCACCAATTGTGGTCGTCTTTGCTGATGATCTGAAGGATGTCGCCGCAGCGGAAGCTAAGACCGGCTTGTTGGCATGGGATAAGATCATCCTGGCCGGGGTCGTAGTCGAACTGGGCTCGGACGTAGATCTGTGGAAAGATAACAGAGTGATATGACTTAAAAGTGTTGCACAAATTGACAATAAAAGATTTGCTAAAATTGTCTTTGCTGATGATCTGAAGGATGTCGCCGCAACGGAAGCTAAGACCGGCTTGTTGGCAGGGGATAAGATCGTCCTGGCCGGGGTCGTAGTCGAACTGGGCTCGGACGTAGATCTGTGGAAAGATAACAGAGTGATATGACTTAAAAGTGTTGCACAAATTGACAATAAAAGATTTGCTAAAATTGTCTTTGCTGATGATTTGGAGGATATCGCTGCAGCGGAAGCTAAGCCCGGCATATTGGCATGGGATAAGGTCATCCTGGCCGGGGTCGTAGTCGAACTGTGCTCGGACGTAGATCTGTGGAAGATAACAGAGTGATATGACTTAAAAGTGTTGCACAAATTGACAATAAAAGATTTGCTAAAATCGTCTTTGCTGATGATCTGTAGGATGTCTCCACAGCGGAAGCTAAGATCAGCCTGTTGGCAGGGGATAAGATCGTCCTGGCCGGGATCGTAGTCGAACTGGGCTCGGACGTAGATCTGTGGAAGATAGCAGAGGGATCAGGGCATAAATTCTAAGGGGAGTGAGAGCGATTGCTCTCCTAAAGCTCCCCTTAAATGCTTTTAGTGGAGTAATTTGTAGAGCCCCTTGTAACCCAAATTTTACTCCATGAAGACACAATCTAGCTCCCCTAAAACTCTCCTTGAGACCCATTAGGAGACATATCTGTAGCTCCCCTGGAAATTCCTAAGTTCAGTCCCTGAGAGATATCACTGGAAATGTTCCATAAACTTAATATAAAATAATTGATGAGATCATCTTTGCTGATGATCTGAAGGATGTTACAGCAGCGCGGTAACTAAGACGTTGTTGATCTCTCTGATCTCGTTGTTGACATGAAGGGGTCACCTATAAGTATTATTTATGTTTTACTCTGTAACTTGACATCATAATTCAGCTATTAGCTGCCACGATTTTTAATCAATAAACCATTTATCTATCTATCTATCTATCTATCTTCTGGAGTTGATCTACGGTCTCATTGGCCACTGAGACGTTGTTGATCTCTCTGATCTCGTTGTCGACATGAAGGGGTAACCTATAAGTGTCCTATTCTTATTGAAAAATCCTACCAAACTGTATAAAATCCTACTCGTTAACAGTACCCTAATATGACCTACCTCACATGGTTGCGGTGCACTCCTATAGCTTGGCACAATCTTGAATGTGATACTGCCTTTCAGTTCCCTTAGCATCTTCTGGAGCTGATCTACTGTCTGATTGGCTACCAAAACGTTGTTGATCTCTCTGATCTTGTAACTGATGGGGAGGGGTCACCTATAAGTGTCTTATTTTCATTGAAAAATCCTAATTAATAGCATAAATTCCTACTAGTTGATAGCTTTGAACATCTTACTCTAATATGACCTACCTCACATGGTTGTGGTGCACTCCTATAGCTCAGTACAATTTTGAGGGTGATGATTTCGTACCTTGCACAGTTGCAGTGTCCTACAACATAGAATGAACCTAAACTATGGTAGTTAAATAACCTACCTCACATGGTTGTGGTGCACTCCTATAGCTTGGCACAATCTTGAATGTGATGCTGCCTTTCAGTTCCCTAAGCATCTTCTGGAGTTGATCAACAGTCTGATTGGCTACGGAGACATTGTTGATCTCTCTGATCTCGTCTCCGACGTGGAGCGTCGCCTGGCGGTGGATCATGCCGCCATGCATAATTCGGGCCACGATGCAGCGTCGATCTTCGTTCATCTTTAGCGTGATGCCCTAGATGGTGAGAGTTAAAGTGATTATAAAATGATTGTAAACTCATGGGCCCGTATTCTGATGTCAGGTTTAACTTCAACTATAGTTTAAATATGTGGTTTAAGTATGGGAAGCCAAAAGAGGCTTGAATCTATAACAGTCGATGTTTAATTTACCAGCACATTTGGCACTCATAGTATTTAAAACTGTCTCGGAATAAAAACTTCAATAGTTTTCTACATTATTAGAGCATGGGAAAAGAGAGCAGTTACCATAAGAATTATACATTGTAAATACAGTTTTGGCACTTTTGGCTACCCATACTTAAACCACAGATTTAGACCAGGGTTAACTTAAACCTCGCTATCGGAATACGGGCCATGGTGCTTTAGAGCACAACTTATGGTTCATGTTTCGCCAAGATTTGGGCTTACGAAAGACTTTCTCAATGACAGTCCATCAGTGCTTCCACTTCATTGAGCCCAGGAGCACTTTACCATCATTAGAAAAAACATGAATTCTGAACTTGAAGAAAATATGTAGTTTGATAACACCATCCTCGATAAAGGAGTACTGCAAAAAAGGTATGATTTTGTCATAATCTTCAACGGACGGTTTTCAAAAGAACATGGTTTAGAGATTGTTTAAGAAATTGCACTAAGGATAATCTAAGCATAGTATCACAACAAATTAAGAACTGGCAATAGTAATGGTTAACTGTATAATCATTTGTGTTGAAGGAAAAATAGGAGAGCCTTACCAGTGGTTCTTCAGTGGTCTTCTGGAACTGCACAAGTCGGACTCGCGTGACCTGATCGGTTTGGTCCATGTTCCCATTGGGTGGTTGCATCACTTCAGTGTCTCCGTTGAGGTAGGGCATTACAGGGGGCGGCGTCACCCTGATGGCGTGGTCACTGTACACCTCGTGGGCAACCACGTCATGGGCCTGGAGCAGTGCCTAGAGGTCAAAGGTCATGAGGTTATATATTAACTTCAGTACTTCTGTGTCTTTGTTGAGGTAGGGCATTACAGGGGGCGGCGTCACCCTGATGGCGTGGTCACTGTACACCTCGTGGGCAACCACGTCATGGGCCTGGAGCAGTGCCTAGAGGTCAAATGGAGGTCAAAGGTCATGAGGTTATAGATTAATTTCAGTACTTCTGTGTATTTGTTGCGGTCAAGCATGACAGGAGGCAGCATCACCCTGATGGCGTGGTTACTACATATATATATATATATACCTTGTGGGAAACCGCCTTATGGACCAGGAGTAGTGTCTAGAGGTCAAATGGAGGTCAAAGGTCAAAATGAGGGTAATGAAAGGGTTGTATGGTCTATTCATCACTTTGCGTCTATGTTGAGATTACTGGGGATGAATCATCCTGATGCTGTGGTCACGGTGATTCACATGCCTAGAGGCCGAGGAAATGTCTATAGGTCAATCAGAGGTCAAAAGGTCAAGTGGGGGTCACATAAGGTTACCTATTTCATAGGCCTCAATAAACGTCTCTCACATAGAGCTAAACAAGGGGAAGTGTTATTAAGTAGTGTAATCACTTTATATCACCTGAACAAGGGCCCCTGCAGCAGTGCCTAGAGGTCAGCGTCAAGGGTCTCATGAGGGTCACTTAAGGTCAATTTAGTGTATAAATGGGGCTAGATAAGGTCTATGTCTGCCACAATTGAGGAAGGGCATGGCAAAGGGAGATTTACCATATCATGGACAATATGTCATGTGCCTCAGAATAGAGCTCAAATAAAGGTCAAAGGTCATACAAAGGTCACATAATGCCATATTCAGATAATTCATCATATATCTAGTGCTCTCGCCACAGCAAAAAAACATGAAAGAGAATGTCAAAATACTTAACCTAGATACTTTATCTAGATATACTTAGCCTTTATTCACCTCTACGGAACAATGCTCTACAAGTTCTTTACCCTTTTCAACATCGCCATTGTATAAGCAAATAATGATACAGACATGTGAGATATTTCCCATGGTGGTCTACATGTCTGATATACCTTTTAACATGTCAAAATTAGCCTGAATAGCCAGTCATTATATCAGTAGTTCATTACTATCACCTGCTAATAGTAACTGGAAGTTTAGCGAAAGGGCCCTCTACAACTAGCAGAGTTGCCAACAATTCCAGAATATGCATGGGGTAAAAATTAGAACACTGCTACAAGTATTAATGTAAGCAGAAGGGAGAATGGAATTAGATAAAGTTAACAGCTTCATTCAAGCTGTTACAGCCGCTTCATGATCACAAAAGAGAGTAGTTTCCCTGTTCATTCATTGAACAGGTGCAACATGTGTTCAACATTTCTCCAAAGAATAAGAGGGAAGAAAATTTCTTTTGTGTGGATCTAGCTACTGTGAATGCTTGAATGGAATTGTTTATTTGTCCAAATCATTTGTCCCTCCTGCTCACAGTGAGTAGGCAACATCAAATAAACTGCTGTTATTAGGTCTGGGCTTGCAGACTATTGTCAAATCTAGGTGAGACTCCCTGAAGCCTTGGATGACATTTTGACTTGACTTTTCTCATTAGCGA
>BQKZ01005254.1:0-26231 GCA_036244855.1 Temnopleurus reevesii | reverse complement strand
AAAAAAAAAAAAAAAAAAAAGGGAGAAGAAAAGAAAAAAAAACGGTACAATATTGAAATATTGATTAATTTTGTCAAAATTTAGTCATTTATCAATAGCAGTATCATCAATTTTTATAGTGAAATCACAAGGAAGCAGCAAAAACTTGGTAGTTAAGACATCAAAATAATGCTATTGTGCAATTTCGGAAACATTGAGATCTCAGTTATCTCTCATATAGCTGCTAACATGAATCAATAGAAATAGTCAAATTTGCGTTTCTATCTTTCTTTAGAACATTTTTAACAAAAGGGCAATTCCACGCTAAATGAGCCCACTTTCAGACAAAAATTATGGCGTCCTTCCATTACCGACCTCATTAATATGCATATCTTAATACTGACTCAGAGATTCAACAAAAAAATCAGTGGATATTGAAGAACTTTGTTCTAGCCTTCCTTTTGCAAGGTTTGAAATGTTCTTTCATCACTCGTTTTCTTGCAGTTCTTGCTTGAACTTTAACATTTTTGTCTGAATGTCCTTCCGTTACCGTGGAAGTGCCCAAAACTATATTCTACTGCAGAAAGAAAAATAAACAAGCAGGGAACACATACATTTTACATAGGAAAAAGAAGGGCGGTAATAGACTGAGATAGACAGAGAATAGGGCGAATACAATTTCTCCTTGTGCATGGGAACAGTTACAGAAACAGAAAAAAATTACTGGTGAGGTAAACTACAAGGGACACTAGGAATTTGGGACATAACTACATGTAGTCACCAGCAATGCAAACTGAAAGTTGCATTTCCCTTATAATTTAAAAACTTTCAGCAAAGTTACTTGGTGCTAATACATTAAAGAAAAAAATGCTAACATCGATGAAGGAATGTACAGTTTAGTAGCAGGTAAGAAAAAGAAATTGAAAAGGCGTCTCCCTTTTAATTTCAAAACTTTCAACAAATTTATCGTGCTTATACATTAAATAAGAAAAACATAGCAAACATTGATAGAAGAATGTACAGTTTAGTACATGTAGCAGGTAAGAAAAAGAAATTGAAGGTTCCACTTCCCTTTTGATTACAAAACTTTCAACAAATTACTTGGTACTACATTGTACATAAAAGGAAAAAAACAAACAAACATCAAGGAAGGTACAGTTTAATTGCAGGTGAAAAGAAATAGAAGGGTCATATGGGATCTAGGAAAGTAACTAATTCACCATGGGCTAGGGAATGGTAACAGAAAGAAAAAAGAATCTGAGGTAACAAGGGAACACCAGCAATTTGGGATAAAAACTATTCTTTTTTTTTTGTTGCTTTTTATTTGTGATCTGGAACACAGCTAGACGTTGGCCATGCGAATTAAAAGTTCTGTTCCCCAACAGAACATGTCATCCTAAGGTCTAAGAAAAGTATGCAAAGTAAATAACACTTTCACAATGGACAAGGGAAAAGAAACAGAAATGAAACAGTCCATGATCTAAACTACAAGAAACACTGAAATTTTAGGACATAACTAGACATTGGCCATGCAAATTAGACTTGTGTTTCTCTCCTTTAAAAAGTGAAGAAAAAAAAAAAAACGATTGACAATTATATTGTTTTAAATCGAAGCCAATATGCAAACTAAGACAACATTTTAACTATAGGAAGGGTATAAACTACATCTAACAGAGAAAATGGAAAAGGGCATCCATAAATCTGGGACACAATTAGATGTGGGCCATGCAAATTGAAAGTTGTGTTTCCGAACCTCTTTGGAGACTTTAAAACTAATAACAATTACATTGTTTTGAATTGTCAATGCCAATATGCAAAGCAGACAACATTCTGACTGTGGGAAAGGTATGGACTAAAATCTAACAGAGATAATAGAAAAGGGCAACCATAAATTTGGGACACAACTAGACGTTGGCCATGCAAATTGAAAATTGGGTTTCTCTCTTTCTCTAAAAAGCTCCTCGAATAACAATTACTTTATTAGTCTACTTTAAAAAAAAAACACAAAGCAAAGCTGACAACATTTAAACTGTAGGAAGGGTATAAACTACATCTAACAGAGATAAGGGAAAAGGGCAACCATAGATCTGGGACACAACTAGACGGTGGCCATGCAAATTGAAAGTTGTGTTTCCCAACCTCTTTGGAGACTTTTTCCTTGAGCCGGCGAGGGCTACCGACCGTTGTAGCTTCATCGTCATCGCTGTCCAGGTCTTTCTTCTTGTGTTTGGACTGAGGTGGATAGTAGTGAGGGAAAGATGAGGATGGATGTGAATGGAACAGATAGATGAAAATGAAGGAGATACGTAAACAGATTGGATTATTACAAACAGTTTTAAAGAAAGTACACTTGAACATGTCTATAAAGACCACCTAAGGGAGACAGAAAACACGGTCTTTATGGACAGGTGGTCTTTATACAGGTGGTCGCTAGAGCAGGTTTGACTGTATGTCTAACAATGATGATAATTATACAGCCTCTTAATGCGTACAATGGAAAAAGAGGAATGATTTGCTGATAAAGAGAGAGGAGAATGTGTTCCCCATAGGATTGTGTAGTAGAATTGTCAAGAAAAATAGGAAAACTCTTTTAAAATGGCCTTGAAACTCTCTTAAAATGATCAAAAATTCATATTCTTTTCTCAAAATTCATATTCGTTCCTCAAAATCCCTACTGGTTGGGAGGTCTAATAATATCTAAGATTCATGTAGAGCCATTAATACCTATTATCCACAAGACTGCTTAATGTGTTTCCGATAAATATCATTCAATTCAAGCCTAGCATTAATGCATACAAGTAGGCGCACACATAATCAGATAATGTGTTGCTGTCTCCTATATCGGTCCTCAATCACACCTGGGTAGAGTGCAGCATTGTGGATCAATTTCTTGAAGGAAATTAACCCCATGGGTGGGAATCCAACCGCAACCCTCTGGCTGAATGGAGAGGGTCAGGTCCGTTTCACTACGACACTTCCACAGATTGAATTCCCACAAATATACATTTTTTAAGTATCCATTTGCTGGGTTGCTTTTCATAAAGCTGTTCTTGAAGTTATGCAAAACTCTATCTATGACTGGTGACCCTTTCTTTCTATCAATGGTAACCACTATTTCACTGAGCTACATCCCAGTTTTGCATAAATATACATAGCTTTATAAAAATTGAGCACAACCCTGTTTTGTATAGAAAAAGAATAGTAACGCTGCAAATGGAATCAATTGCTAGATAGAAGTATAGGGTTCCTGCTTGTGTAAAGAAAGATAAGAGTAGATTTGACCAATATATCAATAGAAATTACGATTACAAACACTACATCAATGTACAAAATGAAGTATTTTTTCTGAACTGGAATAAGAAGAGGAAAGTTGTGGATGGAAACGGTGGATAAAAATAAAGATGGCAGATGATGTTCGATTTGAAAGCAGATCAAAATAAAAATGCTCAATTCAAGCCTCCATAATGGCTCTAGTAGAATAGACAAAATATATTGTGTTCCCTCCAGTTTATGTGTTGGCTAAATCAGTAGGATGCTTGCCTCACAACTGGCAGGTCCAAGGTTCGATTCCCGGCCACGTCATAAAGAAAGACGTTTAAGATGGGGATTGCTGCATTTCAATGCAATGAGGTTCACAGAAGAAATTGTCTGAAAAAGTGACATCTTCTATGCCATAATTTGTTATGCAGAGATGCAAAGTGTTCTGGAAAATGATATTAAAAAGTTAAAATGTGAGTCACCAAACTGCTACAGGTGTAAGCCAAAATTTTTTTTCATGAGAGAAAGCATAACAAAACCCATATTGCTTTGTCTCCTGAGAAAATGTTTGGCTCAGCTGTGAGGTGACTGAAATTTTAATTTATATCCTCTATATTTCAGAACAGTACGCATCTTGGTTAGGGCTACAAAAATACACATAATTGAAATCAAACTGTATCAAACAAGTTTTGGTTTTCCTTTGTCAATGAAGTCAACAAAACCAAAAGGTGAACAAAACATTAAAAGGAATACATCTACAATGCATTGTTCCAAATACATGTATGAATGCATCATCATTTTTTTCATACCGTCCTATTTTTATTTCTGATGATTTTTTTTCCGATGAACTTTGGACAAGATTCAAAGTTCACAATAATTGTAAATCCAGATAGATGAAATGATTTTGTTCTTCTTTTGGTGCACTTTACAATACTGTATAAGCCAATATTTTGGCGTACATATATTTTCGCGATTTCTGACCACTTTGACACATTGGCGGATTGTTATTTTCACGTTTTTGAAAGTATTTGTACACAAATTAATTTTCGCAAGGCCATAACCGCGAAATTAGCGAAAATAAAACCATCGCGAAAATTTCAGCTTATACAGTAAATGTTAGAAGAAAGCTAATCCTACATAGCCCTTTCAGATATAGACAACAAATTATTCTTCAGCAATGTAATGTATCTCCTATTAGATATCCATCGCTTAAGACTTGATCGCACAGGTTCAGAATCAGAATTTATTGAATAATATCTGAAAGGGATTTACAAAATCACTTCAAAATGATGTTAATTAGAAAACGGGATAGAAAAAAAACTGTGTGTAGCAAACTGTGTGTAGCACTGCAGAGCGCTTCATCCGACCTTTAACCGTTTGAGACGCGATCGCTTGAGACTCCATCGAAGCGGGCTCAGAATCAGAATTTATTGAATAATATCTAAAAGGAATTTACAAAATCACTTCAAAATGATGTTAATTAGAAAGAGGGAGAGGGCGCTTCGTCCGACCTTTAACCATTTGAGACTTGATCACTTGTCTGAGACTTCATCGCAGCGGATTCAGAATCAGAATTTATTGAATAATATCTGACAGGACTTTATAAAATCTCTTCAAAATGATGTTAATTAGTAAATATATTTATAGAAAAAAGAAGAAACAATTCGTGTGTAGCACTGCATACTGAAGTGAAGAGAAATTGCCCCAAACGAGGGTGCTTCGTCCGACCTTTAACCGTTTGAGACTTGATCGCTTGAGACTTGACCGCCGAGGGCTGAGAATTGTCGGTTCGTCATCTTCTTCACTGCTTCCTTCTTTCTTCTTGTACTTATACTTTAGGGTGGGAACAGGACAGGCAACAACATTGGAAACAAAATTAACATAATTTCTCCTGGCATTTTACTTTTCTTTTAACCAATATTCAATATGCTTCCGAATTCATTGCTCTGTAATACAGTTCCAGCTACATGTATATACAAATTTTCAAAACTTGTATATTCTTCAATATTCCCAAATATTAATTCATGATTATGCAGGAATAAATGTTCATCTGGTATATAGACCTGGGACGTGTAACATAAAAGATGTAATTCAACTAGCAATAAATCTTAATCATAAGTCTATGGCAAAACGTGTACTATAGAGATACCATTGATTTTCAATTATCCCTTTTATTTTACAGACCCCCAGAGTCATAAACTCAACATTTAATGAATATGCATGAACACATACACTTTGAAAATCATGTACAACAAGACACCAAGTGTGCAATAACGATAAATGTACCATTTCTATCATGTGTCAATTTAAAGCGCATTGAATTTTTGCACTGATGTTAGTCATCATTCAAGAAAATGTATTATGCCACTCACAACTCAATGCATGTTTCAATGGAATATGCACTATAAATTCAAAGGACAAAGAAACTGTACAAAGTAAACAGCTCCTCATTCAAGCTTTTGCAATGGCTCTAGCAGAAAACAACTTTAAAGGACCTTCCCTGTCATACAGCAAACATCTTTGACATCAAGGCAGGGCGCTACAAACCCACATGCCCAAATGCGCAGGGCAACAAATTTGAGCCATGGGGCAAGTAAATGAAAATATCACTTGCTCAAATGGGCAAGTAATGGATTCAGGTCTAAGGGGGTGTTGCTCAGAATCAACTGCAAATCAACTGCAACATTGGATATTGTAACGCGCATTTTTATTCACGCGCGGTGTACGCATTTAACAAGACGCGCATGAAACAATAATGTTGATTGGCTTATTCCGATCAACTGCAACTTGCGATCAATTGCAACCTTTGAGCAACACCCCCTAAGAGTATTAATCATTGACTGTTGGGGAATTCTGACAAATGTGAGAATCCAATTGCATGGTCCATCAATTAGCTTCCTTCAATGGCAGCTCAATTAAATTTAGAATTATAAATGTGTGTGGCTGCCTGTGCCTGCTTTGAAATTTCGGGCAAGAGAAATTGATGCTCGGGCACGTGGTGCAAACAATTCATAAAGCACCCTGCAAGGTTATTTCATAAAGTTGTCCATAGAACGATGCACAACTGTATGAACAACTGGTGACCCTTTCCTGCACTCAACGATATCGACTGTCGCTGAAACACCCCTGAGAAAGGATCAATAGTCGTTCGTAGAGTCGTGTGTACCTCTACGAACTTTATGAAATAGATTCCTGATCTACATGTACATTTAAGTGCTTGAATGAGAAGTGATTTATTTTCTTTCATTTATTTGTCCTTAGATTTCAGAGTGATGTTAAAAGCATGATAAGCCAATGATGGAGTTCTGTGATGAATCATAAACCAAACGCTTTAACTCATTGCTGAAAAGTATTCACATGCATTTTGATAACATGGGAGCATTAAAAATTCAAAATATCCTCGGTAAAAGAAATACTTTCATTGAAGAGATTCTATATGAATCAAACTAAATACTCAGACCTCTGAACCAATACAATGGAAAAAGAGGAATGATTGGCTGAAAAAAAGGAAAGAAACCATGTTTCCCATGGGACTGTGGAGTATAATTAGCAAGAAAGGTACTGTACAAACACCCTTTTGAAATAGGTTTAAAACTCTCTCAAAAATGTGAAAAATTCATATTCGTTCCTCAAAATTCCTAATGGTTGGGAGGTCTGTGTACTGTATGCCCCCCCCCAAAAAAAAATTAAATCCCTCTTTTTCTTACCTGTTTTGCTCGATCTTTATCTTTGGTCTTTTCAGCTTTATTGATGTAGCTATCGTAGTCCAGCAGCTTATCGTAACGCTTCTGGATGAGTTTATGAGGCCCTTGGAACATATTGAGAAGACCGTTCAGTGGCGACATGACTCTTTGCTGGACAAATAATGTCTGCAGAAAAAAAAGAGAATTGTCAAACTTAAGATCTGATAAGGTCATTTTGAGATAAATGTATCTTTAAAGAAAATATTCATATTTTTCATATTTCTTAACCCTAATCCCATTGGGGGGGGGGCTTTTAAAGCCCCCCCCTCGACAATTTTCGCGATAAATCTGAAACGCAAGAAGCTCGCGCCATAATTTTTTCTGACTTTTATCTTTCAAGCCTCGCGCAACTTTTGACACCAAATTCGTGATGACCGGGTATGCGGTACCGACGCTAGTCGCATTTGAAAAATATTTGTCGAGCCAAATATGAGTCCAAAACGTGATTTTATGTACACAGTCAATGCAAATTGTGTTTTTAGTCAATATTCATAAATCCTTGTCTATTTTGCATATTAATGCATGAACTGAATTTAAAATTCATTTTCTATGCCTCTAATAATGTCACCAATAATTCCCAGCGAAAAAACAATAGAAATAATAAAGTCGAAAAAACAAAGAAATACATAAGAAATTCAAAAAAACAATAAAATACATAAGAAATAGATTTTGATTGCATTTTCTTTCCATGACAATATGTCTGAAACATTACTATGAGTATCTAGACCAAAAATCAGCACATTTGGAGCTTCAGCAAGTGATCTATTGCTGTTTGTTAGAATTCATGCATAATTATGCATAATTAAAGCCTAATTAGCATAATGAGTAGATTTTTGAAAAATTTGACTACGCAATCTAAGAGTTAACATAGCGGGCTATGTGCATGCCAAATTTCGGCGCGATCACGCGGTCGACGGCGAAGATCAGAGGGGGGGGGGGGCCAAATAAGCGACTGAAATATCCCAATGGGATTAGGGTTAAGTGGCGACATTAGTATAAAGATGTTTGGAAAAATAATGTCTCCAGGAAAAAAAGGATAAATAACTATGAAATCAAAAGCATTGATGAAGATGTTTAGAGCAAGTTTTCAAAGAAAATATTTATTGTAATCTTTCTGCATTCATGGACGAGGTCCCTTGAATGAATCATCGATCCCCTATAATTAATCTGTCGATATTGTTTTATAATATTGGGCTGCCAACTCTAACTCCTCAAACATGAAGTTCTTTGTATAAGCTTCGGTCAAAAGCAGCATAATATGAATGAATATATTATATCTACATATATCTGCAAAAAGGTACATAGAGGTTGTGAGTTCAAATCCTGCCCAATTCAGCCTCTGAATGTTTTCCACAGCACCCAATAACTATCACACAGAGGTATCAAGTGTACCGCTTTTGTGGGCCATTGGCAAAAATATAGAATAAACAATTGACTTATGCTTTTAGGGTTTTCGCCGCCTTTAATTTTTTACGTTATCTTGAATTTTTGTATGTTTATTTTGTCTTTCGAGTACAATACAATACAATATAAATTCTTTGCTAGCGCTCAATACACAATTACTTAGTTCCAGAGCGCTTTACAAATTACATCAAAAGAAAAATACAGAAATGAAAGGAACTTATTGGTCAAACAGAATAGTTGTTATGGCTCTCTTAAAAGTATCCAATGATGGCAGAAGGCGGACAGATTGAGGGATCTCATTCCAAAGAGAAGGTGCAAATGATTGAAATGAATTATCCCCAGCTTTATTGTGTGTTTTTGGGATGTGTGGAGCTAAGTATATGTATACTGTCGAAAAAGGAAATAAATTCAATCAATCACTATGTCGCCAAGCACAATTTACCACAAACCTACTTACATAATCTTTGTAGAGTTTATTGGCAAGATGGTTCTGCACGGCCTCGTACTTGTTAACCTCGTGGAGGTTAGACTGATTGGCGTAATAATCAGAGATGTCGCTTCCTACCGTGGCTTCGACAGAGGTAGCTTCCTGAAGATTGATAAAAGTTCAAAGACATTGTTTAACCCCAAAATAGCATAATCTAAGCTGTGACAATAATAGGCTTCAAAGCTAAAGGTTTCATGCTTAAAGCCCATGTATAGTTTTGGTAAAGATTAAAGAAATGTGAATTTTGGGGATATATACCATGACATATAGTTTGTATACACATTTCAAGATCATAGCATAATTTTCTACGAGCGAATTCTTTTGAAAATTTGAATTTGACCGTTAAATCGTATTTAGCGCCCTCTCTTTGTTATAACAATATTTTGCTTCTTATTGGGCATATACCAAATTATTTCCAAGATTTCATTAAAGCATGCTAAAAAGGAATACATAAAGAATAAATTCTGAAATTTTCATCCAATTCTGTTCATGAGAAGCTGTCCTTTATCAAGAAAGAAAATATTGAATTAGCGTCGGGGGCTACGACGCTAAAATATTTTACACACTTTAGGTTATAACTTTTCCAAAACTTGTTAATTTTTCGTACAATCTTTTGTACAACATGTTCATGATATCATGTTTCTGTTTAAGTAGATTTGAAGACAAAATTTGGCGATAAAAATATTGCTTTTACCAAAACTGTACTTGGGCTAAAAAAGTCAAAATATATTACCTACAGTGAATGTTTTATTCAATTATCATAGATATCTTGATAGTGTATCATTTCATTAGCCAGATCCCTTTCTAATGCAACGTGAGAGAACTTAATAATCGGATAGAACGTTTCTGACCCTGGATTTGACAGAAGTAGCTTCCTGTATATAAAAAGTGTGGGTGAAAAGTTGCAAAAGGGCATGTACGACAAACTGATGAAAAGATTGTCTTTGTAACAAATCCACAATATTGGATTAATTGATTTTCTTGATAGCAATAATGCTTCAACAATCTTCATGTGATAGATTTTATTCAAAATGAATAAGGGCAAAATGCAAAGGAATCAACCGAAATGCATCAAACAATGAAAGACATATGAAAATAATTATCATACATTACTGCATCTTTTTTCAAGTAGAATTTCGAGGAATGCCTATCGAATATCTCAAGCAAATATCTCTTGACTAGGAGCATCGTTAAACATTCTGTGGAGCATCAATTTTGAAGGAAAGGATTACAATTGCCCAAGCTACCAGCTGAGGCACGGCAAACAATACAAATCACACTCTGGCTATTACGTACACTGACTGAGTTTACACACAAAAGAACACTTGCCACAGAAATGTGTAGTTGTGCAAAAATGTGAACAAAACCACTTAAGTGTTAAAGGGGAAATATATTACCGTACCTTGAGTTGTTCTAAGTACGCATGGACATCCTTGACGAAGATTTTGATGGTTTTCTCTAGCGTGTGGAATCTTCTCTCTGCCTTGTCAAACTCTTCATCAATAGTCTGGAATTTAAAGAGAAGAGAGGAGAATTATAAGGGTGTAGATGGTGGTAAATGATGATGATGGTGGAGGTGGCAGTGGTACGTAGTGGTGGTGGCAATTATGAATTTGAAGATGATCTGTATTTCTTTTTTTATTCATTTAATCACACTAAAACGGTGATGATGATGGTGATTATGGTGATGATAGTAGTGATGATGATGAGGATGATGGTGGTGATGATGATGATGATGATGATGAAGATGATGATGATGATGGTGGTGGTGGTGGTGGTGGTGGAGATGGTGGTCATGCTGATAATGATGGTGGTAATGATGTTATTGATGATCATGATGAAGATGGTGTGGTGGTGGCGATGGTGGTAACTGAAATAGTGGCGATTGTGATGGTTGTCTCAAGAGAGTGGAATCTTCTCTCTGCCTTGTCAAACTCTTCATCAATAGTCTGAAATTTAAAGAGAAGAGAGATCTATTATTTTGAAGGATGATGACGACGAGGATAATGATGACAATGATTATAATGGTAATGATATTGATGGTGTTGGAGATAATTAAAATGCTGGTGATGATGATGGAGGTAATACTTGCGATGATGATGATGAAGATGATAATGATGATGTTACATGTACTAACAATGATTTCAGTGATGATGATAAAAACAATAATGATGTTATTTATTATGATAATGGTCATAGTAATGATGATGGTGATGATGATGATGAGGATGATGATGAGGATGATGGTGATAATGATGGTGAGGATAATGATATTGATGATAATGATAAAGGTGATGGTGATGGTAGTGGTGATGATGATGATCATGATGGATGATAATGATGATTATGATGATGATGATGATGATGATGGTGATGATGATGACGTTGCTGATGATGATGATGGTGATTATAATGATACACGTGATGTTCATGGTAATGATAATGATAATGATAAAGGTGATGGTAATGGTGGTGGTGATGATGATGATGACGATGGCACTGATAATGATGGTGCTGATGATGATGGTGATGCTGATGAGGATGATAATGATGATGATGATGGTGATGATGATGATGATGAGGCTGATGATAATAATAATGATGATAATGATGATGATGATGATAATGATGATGGTGGTGATAATAATGATACAGGTGATGTTCATGGTAACGAGACAACTTTGACAAAAATAATATTATGATTTACCTGAGTACCCAGTCCTGTCATTTGAGTAAAACGTTGATTTATCCTCTGAGATTTCTTGCGGATGGAATGAAAGTTGATCTTCCCTAATTTATCTGTGATTGCTTCTTGCCCTCGATGCCTGTATTTAAGTACTGAAATAGAAGAAAAAAACAGTATTAGGATCGACATAAATTCAGATCCAGGAATATAAAAACATCAAAATTGTTTTGTGATACGCTTTTTAAGTTTGAAATTTAAAAAAGATGGCCATTGAGCAAAATACCTAGTACATGAATACATCAACTTTTGAAAATCCGGTTTCACACTTTTTAAGAATAACAAATTCCCTGATTTTCGCAGATTTTTCCCTAATAGATTTTCAAAGATTCCAGGATAACTTTGTCAGCATAATTCTTTCATTTCAATCTATTCTGACACATCCCCATTTTTCACAGGTTTCCCGCAATTTAAGAACAAGATTTCCTGATGTTAATTTCTAGGTTTTCTGGGGCAGAATGGGATCCTGGGAATAACTTACCTAAATCTTTTCTCCTCTTGAATTCATTGATATCCGTAGCCACTTCCGTCATCGTCGCGAGAGCAAGCTTCAATGTCGGCCTGTCTTGATGGTCTTCCTCTGTGTACTGGAGCAAATAAAAAAAGGAAACATTCTCTTTAAATAATGGATTTGGATAGAATAATGCACAAGAAGTGAATGAATAGGTGATGAAATAAATAATGAATGAAACCTGTATTTTCAATAGTTATTGATAGTTTGTGAATGATCAGGAATATAATTTGTATTCAATGCTTTTGTAATAGCCCTATGATCAGTTGCTCTATAAGAGCGCTTTATAAGAATCAATTAATTAATGATCCCTGTTGATCAAAGATGCTAATTCAAGCGATGACTCAATTATGAACAGAAGAAAGAAATGTCTTGAACAAAGTATTAAGCATTAAAATACAAAAGAAATTTTCATCCTTCTTATCCTTGGATTTCAGTCACAGTGTCCCTGGTTTGATACCCATAGGCACTAATTTCTTTTGGCAAGAAATTTATCCATACCAGCCAAAAAGAGAGAAAGAGATTGGGTTTTATGGTGTGTACGACTCAAATTTGAATATCTATGCCACGAGAAGAAGAGAGAAAGAAGGGCTGACCTTCGATCTTACCCACCGGAAGACATGACCGGGGTATCGAACCCACAGTGCAGGAACCAACCCAAGTCAGTTTGTGGCTGTCCCAAACAGCTTGATAACAGGCACATGCCACTCTCACCCAGGTGCTATTTGGGTATGGGTAGGAAATAACCATCTTGTTATTGGTATAGCAGTGCATGCCTTACAGGCGACTAGCTATGAATCAAGTAATTGGCTAATAATAACGCGAGGACATTGATCGGTTATCATATTACAAACCGCTATCTGTAAGCTAAAATTTCCAAACTTTTTTAGAACAGTTCCTTACCTTGTAGAGTTCTGCGATGAGGAGATGATACTTCAATATCCTCTGGACTGGTTTGATAAGGAAAGAAGCCAGATCCCAACAGTTTGTGCTTTGTCTGAAAAAAAGTACATAACATGTAATGAAATACTGCACAAGATGAAATATTTGCAGTGGTTTTATTCTAGAGAAGTCCACAGTCCTAACGTCGTGAAAATTTCTCCCAACTGGTCATCTTTCTCTTGTTCAAACATCGAAGTTCCTTTATTCTTCCCTCCTTGCTCTGTGATTGGCTGCCTCTCACATCCTGTTCTTTTCTTTCTCTCCACCTCCCTTTTTTGCTCTTTTTATATACTTGTGTGTTCACTTCAACTCTCTGTCATTTTGCTTATGATTAAGATTCTGATAGGATCGAAAGCTCAAGCTCTTTTTTTGACTTCATTAAAATTTCCACTCAGAAAAATTGTTGTGAATTTCGCTGTCCTAACATTGCGAAAATTTTCACTCAGTATGATGCAATTTCATATGCATACATACACTATTAAAAAAAGCAAAATTAACATGCTAAGATTTCAAACTGGTCCAAAAACGCAAAAAAAAATATTAGCTCATACAATCAAAGACACCTTTCTATTAATAGTGACTGCAATTGTGACTATTCCTTTCTTAACCCATTAAGGACAGGAATAATTTTACAACAAATTCAATCACTATTCCTTTCCTAAATTGGCAACACTAAAATCTTAAATATTCTTTTTAGAATGTTTCAATTACGAATTATGTTACCATATGGAATTTTCTTTGTCAAAAAGCGAATTCAAAAGTTAAAAGTTGCCAATTTGAGTGGAAAATGGTGATTTTCAAATGATTTCTGCGTTGCCAATTTAAGGATTTATGACCCTTTCAGTGATTATTTTCATTTTAAGAAATTCTCCGCATCCAGCGACAAAGGGTGATAGAATAAAAATGGTCAGATCTAGTGTCAAATTTTTTTCTCTTTCTGCTCATACAGCAGGTAAATTTTTTTAGAGCACTACATCAAAAGATATTGGACCAAAACACAAAACGTGTTCTATCGTCCTGAAAAGGTTCATTGTTTCATTATGGCTACTAAAAAAAACTCACCTTACTAACTCTAATCCCTGATTGATGTACTCCTGAACTTCTGGGTTTTCTTCATACTACAAAAAAAAACATACAATATGTAACAAATTATTATACTTTTGTATACACAGCATTTACACTTTGCTTTCACACGATAGCTAGCCAGTATAATATACATGACTTGATGGAAGATGAAATTTTTGTAGCCATAAATGCGCTTAAACTTTTATTCATTACAAGGCCCATTACAAGGCCCATCTACAATGTGATACATATTTCTGTAAGAGCGCTATATAAATGCCAATATTATTATTATTATTATTATTATAAGACCATGAAAATAACAAATTCGCTAAAATTTGTGTACACTAAAAATATTGACTTTTACAGTACATTGGTGTACACTTTATTATTACTTTTGGAATTTCTTAACTTTTTCACAAGAGCCCCAGGGAATTCTGCAATACTGTGCATACACTTCATGAAGATTCACCTCACCTGGGTTGAGTGCAGCGCAATTCTCATAAATTTCTTGTGGGCTATGAAACTCCGTCTGTTTTATTATGGCTAGAGTCATAACCATGACACCACAAGCTATCCATAGGATATTTCTTTCTTCTCTTCTTTTAAACTGCCAAATGAATAACGAATAAATAATAAAATAAATAAATAAATAACAAATAAAAAGATAAATTAATAAAATTTACTTACCTTTTCCAGAAGAGCGGAAGCATCATCATGATTTCTACAGTACTGTGCGTACGCTTCATGAAGATTCCTGGAATGATCCATGAAGATTTTACCTGTGGGAAGAAAAAAATGAATGAAATAAAAATGTGCAATACCCCCAAAGAGCGGTGTCAGGAGTGGGATTCATAATATCTTGAGGAGCAGGAAAATCATCATGATTTCTACAGGACTGCGCGTACGCTTCATGAAGATTCCTGGAATGGTCCATGAAGATTTTACCTGTGGGAAGAAAACAATTAATGAAATAAAAAAGTGCAATACCCCCAAAGAGCGGTGTCAGGAGTGGGATTCATAATATCTTGAGGAACAAGAAAAACATTAAAGTTTACACAAAATTTTGCATACACTTCATACAGATTCCTGGAATGGTCAATGAAGATTTTACCT
Organism: Temnopleurus reevesii; assembly: GCA_036244855.1. Classification (NCBI taxonomy): domain Eukaryota; kingdom Metazoa; phylum Echinodermata; class Echinoidea; order Temnopleuroida; family Temnopleuridae; genus Temnopleurus; species Temnopleurus reevesii. The sequence goes on along the minus strand of BQKZ01005254.1, from coordinate 10,986 downwards.
GTGGGAAGAAAAAATGTTCAATACCACCAAAGAGCGGTGTCAGGAGTGGGATAAATAATATCTTGAGGAACAAGAAAAACATCAAAGTTTACACGAAATTTTGCATACACTTCATACAGATTCCTGGAATGGTTCATGAAGATTTTACCTGTGGGAAGGAAAAAAATGTGCAATACCCCAAAAGAGCGGTGTCAGGAGTGGGATTCATAATAACTTGAGGAGCAAGAAAAACATCACGGAACCGTTTATACAAAATTGAGAATTTGTCTCATGAAGATTCCTGGATTGGTCCATGAAGATTTTACCTGTGTTAACAAAAAAAATGTTCAATATCCCCAAAGAGCAGTAGCAGGAGTGGGATTCATAATCTCTTGAGGAGCAGGAAAACATAAAAGTTTATACAAAATTGTAAATTTGTTTTATGAAGGTTCCTGGAATGGTCCATGAAGATTTCCCTGTGGGAAGAAAAAAAATGTGCAATATCCAAAAAGAGCGGTGTCAGGAGTGGGATTCATAATATCTTTAGGAGCAGGAAAACCATCATGATTTCTACAGTACTGTGCGTACGCTTCATGAAGATTCCTGGAATGGTCCATGAAGATTTTACCTGTGGGAAGAAAACACATGAAATCAAAATGTGCAATACCCCCAAAGAGCGGTGTCAGGAGTGGGATTTATAATGTCTTGAGGAGCAAGAAAAACATCAAAGTTTACACGAAATTTTGCATACACTTCATACAGATTCCTGGAATGGTCCATGAAGATTTTACCTGTGGGAAGAAAAAAAATGTGCAATACCCCCAAAGAGCAGTGTCAGGAGTGGGATTCATAATATCTTGAGGAGAAGGAAAAACATCAAGGTTTATACAAAATTTTGAATTCACTTCATCAAGATTCCTGGAATGGTCCATGAAGATTTTACCTGTGGGAAGAAAAAAAAATTAATGAAATGAAAATGTGCAATACCCCCAGAGAGCGGTGTCAGGAGTGGGATTCATAATATCTTGAGGAGCAGGAAAAACATCAAGATTTAAACAAAATTGAGAATTTGTTTCAAGGAGATTCCTGGAATGATCCATGAATATTTTACCTGTGGAAACAAAAAGGGATGATAGCTTTAACAAAAATTATAAATTCCCTTAATGTTGTCTTGTCTTTTTTTATGTTTATTATGTCTTTCGAAAAAGGAAATAAATGTTCTATTCAATTTAAAAAAAGACATTATGATTTTCGGAATGGTCCATTAATGGCTCACTTGTACAAAAGAATTGTAAAGTCACATGCAAAAAATACTTTCATTCAGACTGTGCATATCTGAGTAGGAGCAGCTTGAGTTGAGCGAACCACCATCCTTAAATAGGCAACACATGTGTTACTAGCATTTGTTGTTGCAGCTTATTTTGTGAGTATCTCACCATTCTCCATCTCCATTTTCAAAAAGCACTTCCATTTTTTTCTATTGCTAAGAACTTCATATTAAGACCAACAAAAAACATGGTAGGGTCAGGACGTTTTTGTAGGGCTGAGCAGGTTAAGCAATAAATCNTTATTATTACTTTTGGAATTTCTTAACTTTTTCACAAGAGCCCCAGGGAATTCTGCAATACTGTGCATACACTTCATGAAGATTCACCTCACCTGGTTTGCGTGCAGCGCAATTCTCATAAATTTCTTGTGGGCTATGAAACTCCGTCTGTTTTATTATGGCTAGAGTCATAACCATTACACCACAAGCTATCCACAGGATATTTCTTTCTTCTCTTCTTTTAAAATGCCAAATGAATAACGAATAAATACATAAAATAAATAAATAAATAACAAATAATAAGATAAATTGATAAAATTTACTTACCTTTTCCAGAAGAGCGGAAGCATCATCATGATTTCTACAGTACTGTGCGTACGCTTCATGAAGATTCCTGGAATGGTCCATGAAGATTTTACCTGTGGGAAGAAAAAAAAAGTGCAATATCCCCAAAAAGCAGTGTCAGGAGTGGGATTCATAATATCTTGAGGAGCAGGGAAAAAACATCAAGGTTTATACAAAATTGTCAGTTTGTTTCATGAAGATTCCTGGAATGGTCCATAAAGATTTTACCTGTGGGAAGAAAACAATTAATGAAATCAATAAGTGCAATACCCCCAAAGAGCGGTGTCAGGAGTGGGATTCATAATATCTTGAGAAGCAGGAAAACCATCATGATTTCTACAGGACTGAGCGTACGCTTCATGAAGATTCCTGGAATGGTCCATGAAGATTTTACCTGTGGGAAGAAAAAAAATGTGCAATACCCCCAAAGAGCGGTGTCAGGAGTGGGATTCATAATATCTTGAGGAGCAGGAAAATCATGATCATGATTTCTACAGGACTGAGCGTACGCTTAATGAAGATTCCTGGAATGGTCCATGAAGATTTTACCTGTGGCAAGAAAAAAAAGTGCAATACCCCCAAAGAGCGGTGTCAGGAGTGGGATTCATAATACCTTTAGAAGCAAGAAAATTATCATGATTTCTACAGGACTGCGTGTATGCCTCATGAAGATTCCTGGAATGGTTCATGAAGATTTTACCTGTGTCAACAAAAAAGGGGCTATAGCTTTTACAAAAATTGTGAATTGGCTTCATTCAGAGTTTGGAATGTTCAATGAATAATATCTAACTTGTACAAAAAAAAATTGTGAAGTTGCACATGAAAAATACTGATGTCAAGAGTGTGATTGCTATATTTCATTCAGACTTAGCATTTCTGAGTGAGAGAAATTTGAGTTTAACAAATCACCAGTCTTAGAATAGTCAGCACATAATTATGTTAATAGGGCTGTTGTCCCAGCTCTTTTTGTTAAAGAGTGTCTCCCGCCCTCCTTCCTCCCCCAAAATTACATATTAAAAAATACATCTGATTTCTTTTGCTTTTGTTATTGCAATATTGATAAAAACTTCATATACAGATTAACAACAAAAACTAATGTTAGGGACAGCACAGTTTTGTAGAGTTGGGCAGGTTGAGCAAATCAAACCTACATGTAGGGGGAGGGGTACATGCACTTACCGAAAAACTGATCCTCAATGGGTTTTTCAGCAGCCGCCTCTATCTCTTTCAGGAATGTTTCTGCAACTTCTATGACCTGTTCCATGTTTCCAAATAGGACGTCCAGCTCCAGACCTTTAGCCTGGGAAGGGAAAATAAAAATTTCATAATTTCCGTCTAAACATGAGAAAAAATATGCTTTGCGCAGAAGAGACAAAGGAATTGAACAAAGTATACTGTATTCAAGCCATCAAAAGGGCTTCATTATCAACAAAAAAATAGCCAATTTCCCTTTTGATTCAACTGATTAGATGCAACACCATTTCAACATTTTTGGCAGAATAAGAGGGAGTGAAGTTTCATTTGTGTGCATCTAGCTGTTTTGAATGCTGGAGTGGAAATTGTTTACAAGTACATGTACTTTGTTCAAATAATTTGTCCCTACTGCTCACAGTCATATTTGATACTCACTAGCGTGATCGTAGATAATTGATCCTTAATTTGCAGAGGTATAGTCATTCTGTGCTAATTCTCAAGATTAACTTTTTGACAGAAAAAATAATATTTTCTATATATAGTCTACTTCAAATTCATTTTTTTTAATTTTCACATTGTTTCCTGGTCAAAACAAAAATAATACTTCAGCTTTTTATTCCAAAATAAGCATTATACTACTAGTTATAATCTCTTCCAATCCTGGTAACCTTTTTCACTGTGTATAATTCAATAAAATCAGAATTTTTCTCAGTCTCATAAAAGACAATTTCTGTAGGTGCTATCATGATTGCAGCAAGAATAACATTTCTTGACTGAGCACTAGTAATAATCAAATGAGTCTTTTTGGAGTACCACTGCATGTTCTATATAAATTTTATTTGGTATGAATTAATTAAACAAACATATATAAATGTAGATACATGTGCATACATACATAAATAAATATTTCAAAGCCCAACTTCAAGGCAATCTTTTTCAAGTTGGATGGAGTATATCTTAAAGTGACTTAATATTATTGTGACACACCAACTCATGGGATAAATTGAGATGAGATATTTTCTGATATGAACAGGTGACTATTCCAATTAGGCAAGAATAACTGAATGTATTTAAATGCAGAAGATAAATTCATACTCATACATGCATACATGTAGTAACATCACAATTCTCCCTATCGCATATAGCTCTACGAATATGAACGCATGCGGCGGACTAATTATTTTGGCCCAGATTCTTGGCACAGGTACTTCCGGTAACATTCGCGCGTTTTCAAAAGTGTATTACTTTCTACGGTAAACTTCGTCAGCGGCTTGTAGTGTCATATTTTTCATCTATTTTTGCGAATAAAAGGATCATTTTATATACCGGTATTTTTCTTTCATATCTGCATCTATTTGTTATATGGGTTTCTTTTGCAAAGCGGCCCAATGCTGGGCTTCGACGCAAAACGAAGAAATTACGCTAAATACCCATGGATTGAAATTTCGTAGATAGAATACAGTGAAATCCATATAGCGTGGCTGCGCTTTATCCCGGAAGTGAGCGTGCCAAAGCCAAAGAGCGTGATATCGATATCACAAGATGATATCGGGTGGTATCGGCTATATGCGATAGGGAGAAATGCATTTAGAAACTGCAGAGTTAGTATTGATGCATAAAAGTTCATGCAAAAGTGGATGTACGTGTACTGTGCATATATGTGAAAAAGTTATATTCAGAAGCTGTTATTTTAAACATGGTTTGAAGGCGGCTCATAAAATCAGCATAAAATTTCAGCTTATACTGGAGTTTACACTGGTGACTGATAATACACATTGAAAATTCAATGGAATAATTTTTTTCAGAAAATGCAAAAATGGTTATGGAAATACACATGACTATACCATATGAAGCAAGATAAATACTCTATAAGGGTGTAAAAATGGGGATATGGGATTTGCATTTTATAGCACAGTATAGTTCAGATTCTAAACGGTCTTTATAATTTCTCTGCGCCCCAATGGTCTACCCCATGCGAGCACGACTTATAAACGTTGTGATCATTTCTTCGTACAGAACGTAAAAATGCTGGGTCTGAGATTTTTTCCTAGCCCATGAATTCTCGGGGTCGCACGTTCTTTTGGTCTGGCAGCAATGGAATGAAAAGTGATCATGCGGGTAGAGTGCTCTCAGAAAATTGTTTAGAATCTGAACTAAGCACAGTAGGGCATACTGGGCATGTAGAATATAAAGGGTAATAAAGGTTGACATGGCTACCCTGGGTAAAGGAGCACATTCAATATTATTAGCATTGTGCACAGCAAAAATCAGGGTTTTATCTAACACCAACTCAGTGTTTGTAATTGGCAACGACAGAAAAATGCTAGAACAAAAGCATGATGCAGACTTATATCGATTTCAGATATAGTGTTATGTACAATATCCAAGCGTTAAAAAACAGTGCATTTTACTCCCTTTCAATTTGGGATTGATTTCAATTTGATTCCTTGCTGGTGTTGCTCTAACACAGCCCTGCTCTAACATTTTTATGGTGCTGCCCAATATGATCACAGATTTGGTGTTAAATTAACATCTTGGTGTTTGCTGTGTAAAGATGCAGAATAAACACTGAACACTACACACTCAGAAGCATAGAGAGGTGTTAGGGTAAGGTGTTAAAAAGATAAAAACAAACGATTCAATTCCTGCAGAACACCACACGATGCATATTACTGTTAACACCATGGCAGGATAAGGTGTAAAAGAAAGGACATTCCGGTTTATTACATTCAACACTTTAAATCATGCAAGTTGTGAGAAACAGTTATAACACTAAAGGTGTAGGATGTTAGGGTGAAGGAAAGGAGCAAACTTCCAAAATGCAGTGCACATTCAATTAGTGCTGCCATCTCCTAGTCAATTCTCAAAACAGAGGAAGCTAATTAATCAATATAATGCAAAAACTAGTTTAAATATTTTTGTCATTGTAATATCATACATGTATAATCTTATCTTTATTTGCTAACTATGTACTTTTTGCAACTACACACGTATCAATATTTATTTCTTTTCACTGAATAAAACGGTCACATGTTTTATTCCAGTTGGTAAAACAACTATCAATGTCCCATATAGCAACTTTACCCCCTCAAACCCAAGTTGCAGTCCTTTCTGAGAAGCTTACAAAGAGTTTTCTTTAGAATTTGGGGTATATAAACAGATGAAAAGATTCTGTTCAGATAAAGAGAACACACTTCTAGAAGACAACCCACACCATGAAAAAAAAGTCTCCTGACTGCCAAAGAGGGCGGTGTTTCACCAAATCATTCTTAAATTTACGAACAACTGTAAAACCTTGTATAACCACCAAGAAACCCCAAAAGTCAGTAGCCAATAGGCCCAATACAATGGATGCACAAGTATCATGTTAGGTTAAACTTGCAGTGCGTAAATTATGAATGTATATTCTAACCGCTTTTTTTTTCTCTCCGACTCGTTCGAGTTCGTCGTTTTCTTCTTCTGCGAGCGCTACGAGAATATCGCTGATGACGCCCTAAAAGGGTGGAAGACACAGTGGGTCAACAGATGACGCATAAACATTTAACGGTAAAATAAACACAAAAAAAACTAATAAAAACATTAAACATTAATGCACATTTGACAAAATCATTTGCAAGGCACTATAAATGACAAATATATTTGCAAACAAATCATTTCATTCTCGAATAGATGAGGTGCTAGATATACATGAATAGTTTTCACTGATAATCATTTTCTCAACAAAATGAATACTTTAAACAAAATCTTCATGCGAAAATCAACTTCAACTTAACATATAACATGAAAACTAATAAAGACAGCATCCAATATCACAAAAATTAGGTTACAATGGGTAAACAATGATGCAATAAAAACGGGGCAATAAATATGGGTCATCACACGTTTTCATGCATATTGATGGGTTTCATTAGGCATAGGGGGAAAAATTCAATGAACTGCAAAAAAAAGACATGATAAAAGTTAGAATTCCCTTCTTCAATACTGTATTTTTGGTCTCTTTAATAGTCGGTCTTCATGTCTGTCTGCATTTTTCTTTTCGGGTCCATTTCTTTTTTAGTCTATTTGTCTATTTATCATAATTTTGATATTATGAGTTTTATGTCTTCTTGTCTCATACTCTTTCTCTCTTTATCCGTTGCCTCCTTTCCATAATTGTCAGTATGCTTATGTTTGTCTTTTTCAAATATATTTGGTTCCATGGGCAATTTATATCTTCCACCGACAGTCTTGAATGGTCAATTTGTTGATCTATTTTTAGTCAGTGTGTTCATTTTTCTGTCTATCTGCGTTCAGTCTCTACTTATAAGATTTTCTTGCAATGCAGTTATAAAACCTTCCTGGCAAAGATTGATATCCCATACACTATCATTTTCAGTAAAAACAATTCTTTGGGTCTAAACTCTTCTGGGTGCCCTGAAGCGTGTTCTTTGGGCCTTCCTTGCTAAGCTGTGTAGCTCTGCAAGGAAGGCCCAAAGGACAGGCTTCATCTTCCATTTTCAGGAGTTCTCTGAACATTTTCTTGAAGTTCTTACGTCTGTTTGTCAATCTGACTTTGTTGAGTCTTTTTGTCTGCCCATTTGTCTGTTTCAATCTACTTTTTCCTGCAGTACAGTCATAAAACCCTCCTGGCATAGCTTCATATCTCGTACATAATCATCTTCTGTCTTAAGAATTCTCTGAACATTTTCTTGAAAATCCTAATGTATATTAGTCAATCTGTCTTTGGTGAGTCAGTTTGTTTTTCTGTCTGTCTGTTTCAGTCGCTGCATACCTGATTTTCCTGCAACACAGTCATAAAACCCTCCTGACATAGCTTAACATCTCGTACATAATCATCTTCCGTCTTTAGGAGCTCTCTAAAGTCTTTCTCCCTGAACATCAGAAGTTTTGTCATTTTGTAAGTCATTCTGTCTGTTTGTGTGTGTGTGGCTATTTTAGTCTTCCATACCTGATTTTCCTGCAGTACAGTCATAAAACCCTCTTGGCATAGCTTGATATCTCGTACATAATCATCTTCTGTTTTTAGGAGTTCTCTGACGACTTTCTCCCTGAAGTCCGCCGGGGTCAGCTTGGGAGCTGGAGGAGGCTCCGGCATCAGCTCTGCAAGTTGTTCTGTACACAGAATAAAGTATTGTTGGTGAAAAATAAAATAATACGACTTTTGACATTGTTAATTTATAAATAACGAAAGAGTCTGAATGTTTATTAACAATCTGAAACTGTAACATATTACTACTTTAAAGGTTTATTAAAATTAAAATCTATGGGAATGTTGCTACAAAATTGATTCAAATTGAAATCTGCAAGAGTGTTGTGAGAAAATTGATTCAAATTGAAATCTGTAGGGGTTTTGCTGGAAAAGTTGATTCAAATTGAAATCTCCAAGAGTGTTGCGAGAAAATTGATTCAAATTGAAATCTGCAAGAGTGTTGTGAGAAAATTGATTCAAATTGAAATCTGTAGGGGTGTTGCTAGAAAGTTAATTCAAATTGAAGTCTATGTGGTGTTGCTAAAAAGTTGATTCAAATTTAAATCTAAGGGGGTGATGTTCAAAAGTTGATTCAGAGCAACGTCTTATGAGGTGTTTAATGCAATGTTGATTAAAATGGAGTCTAATGGTGTTGTTAGAAACTGCATGGTCTACTCTTCTAACAAGACGTGCATTAAAAAATGAATTTTCGCTGATTCGTGACTTGCGATGAATAGCAACTTTCTAGCAACACCTCCTTCCAAAACAAAACACTACCAACCTTGCAAAGACTCGACCTGTTTCTCTTTCTGTAGTATGGCTAACTCTTCATCGGCGATTTGCTGCTGTAGTTCGGCTTTGTCATTCTCTACAGTAACAAATGCACACTCTCTGACTAAGTTGGATTTCTGAAGTTTCTGCGTCTGAAAATTGAGGAAAAAAACAAAATAGAACACATTTCTACATCTGTAAAGCAAGGAAAAAAACAAAATGTAACAGATTGAAGCTCGACCTTATGACTCTCTACAGTAAAAAATGCACATTCTCTGGCCAAATTGGACTTGTGAAGTTTCTGCATCTGTAAAAAGCGAGGAAAAATGAAAGAGAACATATTCAAGCTCTGCTTGATCATCATTTTCTACAGAAAAAAAATGCACCAAACTGGAATTTTCTACTTTCTCTGTCTGTCAAAAAATGAGCAAATTATGGGTCGCAGAATTGGCAGAAATAAAACCTTGGCAAGAATTTCAGCTAAGCCCCACAGAATATAGAAAGGAAGATGAATGTTGAGCTTTGCTTAATCTAAATTTCTGTGTTGAAATCATGTACACAAGGCTATGGCCATTATAATGAGTGAAAATTTTAGCAAATTCATGATCGCAAAATTACCATAGCAAAAATCTCAGCTCAAACAATATATAGAGGGAAACACAGAAAAAGACAAACGTTGTACTTTTCTTTACCTCAATCTCTGTCTTGAGTTCTGCAATCTTGCTCTCCAAATTGGCAATAGCCTCAGTGGCGTGGGCTTCCCCATTGACAGCTGTAAAAAAAAAAAAAGGAAATTCATTATTCTGTTACATTTATCTTATCGGAGGCCCATATCTTAAAACCTTTCACCATAGAAAACTCTGACAAAGACAAATTTTAACATAAACTTTTAAAACAAGGAAAAACACTGGTAAAAGGTTTGCCAGTGAGAGTTTTCTATGACAAAGTATTTTATGCAATGGGCTCAAGGTACATGTATAATCGTTTTATCAGCATCTCGTTATAATCCTAATACACTTTCCATGTGATTTTGTGTATTTCACTGAAATGACTAAGTACTGGGATAGTATAGTTAATATACACATTTGATATTCACAATAATTCACAATAATTCACAGAGAAATCTCTGTCCAAATAATATTAGGCTAACATTAGGGATAAAAAGTCCTGGGCATAAATTCTCTATATCATTTTCTAGCACCCTCAGACATTACAAAATAGTTTTCATATTCCCAATATGAAACGCATGCTATTGGTATTGCCAGGCTGCATTGCTTGATATTAGCTTCATGCAATGAATAGGGAGAATAAGGTCCAAGATCTGAGCTTACCTCCACCTGGTCTAATTTGGGCTAACATTTCGTCTTCGTCACTCCTAGCACCGGGTCCTAGTCTTGGGGGCACGGGTCTACCTGGTGGGATCTTCTTCTTGGCTGTAGAGATAGAGACAGAGAGAGAGAGAGAGAGAGGGATGGGGAGAGAAGGGAGATAAAGGGTGAGAGATAGAGAAAGGGAAAAGGAGAGAAAGAGATGATAGCGAGAGAGAGTGAAAAAGAGGGATTGAAATAAAAATAGAGGAAAGAGAGAGAGAGAAGAAAAGAGATGAAAATAGAGAGATAGATGACAGGGAGACCAAGAGGAAGAGAAAGAGAGAGCAAGAGAGAGAGAGAGAAAAGGGAGAGAGGACGGACGAGTAAGAGGATAAGGGATAATGGATAGCAGAGAGGGGGAAAAATGAGAGAAAAATTAAGAGGTAAAGAGGACGAGAGAGAGCAGGGAAATGAAACGTTGAGAAATAGGAAAATTATAATTATTTACCTTTACCTTTTGTCTAAAAAAATAATTATGTCCAAAAAAAAAATATAACTGTAAAGCCATTTGGACATATTCCATGTAATTTATTCACCCCCTTGGCAATTATTTTCAAAATGAAATGTCTAAAAAAACATTTCTGCCAAACCAACCACAATTTTCGAAAATGCCATTCATGAATGCAAGAGCCAAAATTTTCTTATTTGCCTACAAAACAATTAAAATGTGTACAACAATAAACATCATAAAAGTAGATATAGATTCCTGAACAAAATATGTTACCAGAAAAATGAATTCTATTGCATCAACACCAGCCCCCTTAAAAGTCCCAGGGGTTGAACAGATCAAAGCATCATATCCCACAAAATCA
>BQKZ01005252.1:21504-42925 GCA_036244855.1 Temnopleurus reevesii | reverse complement strand
TTGTATTTGGTTAAGCTGTTGTAATAAGTTTTCTATTTTCTAATGCAATGATTTATTTCATTGGTTTGATATAATCTTCTGTCAGTTAAAGTAGAATTACACAATCAAAGAAACATAAACAGAAAAACATCAAACACATCTGGAGAGTCAATCTAACAAAACATAGAAAAATTTAAACAGACCTGAAGATAAAGATGAAAAAAAATGAGCAGAACTGTATTTGGTAGTGTCTGGAGCCTACATGTAGTTTGAAACTACCATCACTGTCTTACCGTTTTTGGAGCGATGCGGTGCCTGAATCTCATGGCATCTCATCCGTTGGGTTGTTGGAGTTGGTTGGAGGTAAGATGCATGTTGGAGATGTGGAGCGTGAGATGAAATTTTACATTTCTGATGGTGGAGAAATTTATAGTGTTTGATGAGTGGAGATATTTTTAGTAAGCTGCGTGCGACTATATTCCTCAGTCTATAATCTTACAGTTATGTTGCTTTGGTTATTCGGCATTTCGATTAGGCGGGTATACTTATATATTCAAATTTATGTGCGTTTAACGTAGTTACGTGGTGTTCCATAGACCAGCTGATAACAATAAGACTACAATAATTGAAATCCAGTTTGCATACATTACTTGTTGCTACGTCGGGCAAGCCTCGGGCAAGCTTTCTGGTTGTCAAGAACAACCTTTGTGTTAGAGGTATGCATAGAATTTGCATCTATTAGTAAACCCGCCTATTGGTCGATGAGAGTTGTACATGTATTTTTTATAATTGTTACCAAATTTTTATTTAGAGAACTGATATAAAGCTGTAATTGCACATTCTTTTTTAAATTTTCTTTTCATGTGTATTCACAGAGCTGAAGGTATATGTACTAAATGTAAGAATATAAAATTGTACTCTATGCCATGAACTAAAGATAGAGTCAAACAAGTTTATAAATTTGACCCTTTTTTATGTACCTTATAGCTTCAAAAATAGATCACAATTTTCTGCATAGCACAATGCAACATTTCAGGAGCTCTCCCATCAAAATCAGACAAATCTATGGTACATGTACCTTGGGGTACATGTAGGTGTAAATATTCATTAATGGATAATAAACGTCTTAAAATCCAAATTTAGTTTTAGTTAGTGGGGTGTACCTATCCAAACAAAAGTATTTGCTCGCTTTTTTTTCTTAATTTTCAGAAAACTCGTGATTTTAAATTATTCTCATCTTTCCACAGGCTCTCCAGCCCCCTCACCCACCAAATCCATACCTACGTACAACAATGACACATCGGAGGTAGTCTCGTCCCCAGTCTCAAATCACGAAGAGGAGCCAGTTAAGAAAAAGGTTTGTATTTGAAGACTAGGAGATCTGCAGTCTTCACTTTGAGCAGAAGGGACAAATAATCTCAATTAAATTAACAATTTCCAGTCAAGAAATACACAACAGCTACACGTAGATTAAAACAAAATAAGTGTCCTTCCCTTTTATTCTGCAGAGAAATTTCAAACACCAGTTAAGGGAATAAACAGGGAAGATATTTTCTTTTTTGGTTCATATACATATAGTAATTGTGAAGGCTTGAATGAAGTTGTTTCCTTTGTCCCTTTTGCTCACGGTGATTACCAACCAAAATGGTAATGTTGATAAAAATGCATTCTCATGTAAATAGTTTTCAAATTAAGGTTGTTATGATATGAAGGCGCCGTGGTCTAGTGGTCATGACTCTCGCCTTTCAACCAGAGGGTCGTAGGTTCGAGTCCCACCCATGGCGTTAATTTCCTTCAGCAAGAAATTCATCCACATTGTGCTGCACTCAACCCAGGTGAGGTGAATGGGTACCTGGTAGGAATATTTATTCCTTGAAACGCCAAGTGCGCTAATGAAGTGGCTGCCGGGCTAAAGCCAGGGTAATAATGCTGCAATTGTAGAGCGCTTAGAGAATTCTTCATAAAGAGTTGATAAGCGCTATATAAAAGCCGTTCATTATTTATTATTATTATTCTTTCTAGAAGTATATTTGGTTCAGCTATTCTTCTGTTCATAGCCTAATTTCTGATTTATGATATTTATTCTCCCAAAGCTGGGGCTTTTGCCTGTACTTAGGACATAGAGAATTTGATGAACATTGTCAAACATTTATAAAACCATGCCAGCAGCATGAGGTTATTAAGTAACTGAATAAAGTATTTGTAGGGACAGCTTGAGGGGAAGAATGTAATAGGAAAAGCAGATTAGACAAGCATGCTTATGTGAATCACTACCCTTGTGGGTTTATGATATATCATGCATTTAAAGATAACCTGAAGAGAGAGACTAGAAGCAATATCATAGCTTTCTTGCCTTGCCAGTTTTTATCAGGCTGTTTTTTTTGTGAAAGAAAAGGTCTTATATCCTTCATCTTTCTCTCGTCATATGCCATCATACAGTCATATATGCCTTAGGGGGTGTTATTCAAAATCAACTGCAAATCAACTGCAACTTTGCAAATTGTTTTGCGCGTTTTCATTTGCGCATTTGCGCATGGTATGCACACTTAACAAGACGCGCTTGAAACAAGGATTTTAATTGGCACGATCCGATCAACTGCAAGTTGCAATCAATTGCAACTTTTGAGCATCATCCCTCAGTCAAACTTGTCCAAGTCAAGTAATTTCCTCAGTAGATGTGATTTTCTTGAAAAAGCTGGGGCTGATATTTGATATAACAAGAGTGGTGAGAAACAAAAAGCGCACTGAGACCTTTTTTAAAGGTATGATGCGCTATATAATTATTATAAAACTATTATATAATAACTTGTTATCAGAAAACTGCCTCATTCGAAAACAAATTGCGAGAGCAACTAGATAGAAATTTATGCCTCTCCACTTACCAGATCAAAAAGGTATTCTGATAAGAAGCAATTGAGCTTCTTTATTCAAGGTAATAATATGAATAGTTATAGTTACGCTTGCCTTTAATGCCAGATCAATTAAAAGAGGAAGTGGTTTTGATAAACCACAGAGGCAAAGATCATATGATGGTCTCCAAGACCTTTGTCTAAGATCGCTATTCTGAAGGCAGGCGTATTGTATCATCATAGTCAACAACCGAGGAAACTACATTGCGTAAAAAGAAGGGAAAAAAGGAACAGTCCCAATTGTTTTAAAGTCAATGACAGGAACATGATGTAAACAATATCATGAAATTAAATCATGGGACAAACAATTTGGACAAAGTGATCAACTTCATTCAGGCATTTAGAATATCTAAATGCACACAAAAGAAAGTACCCTCCCTAGTAATTGTGCATTGCCTGTTTGACATATTTCTGCAGAATAAGAGGGAGTGAATATTCGTTTGTGTGCATTTTGCTATTGAGAATACTTGAATGAAGTTGTTTGCTTTGCCCAAAAGCCTTTTTCTTCCTTCTGCTCACGGTGAAAGTGTAGTTTGCAAAAAATACACTGAAAATGTGTCAATTTAGTATTATACGATTTTGACAATTTCATCATTAAGTGAAGGAAACAGTTATCTTAGTTCTGGAAATTAATTATCCCTTTCATATTAAAGAATGAATTGAATTGAATTTAACATTTATTTCCTTTTCACACACATAGTCAATATAAAGTAACATGGCAAAGTAGTAAAATCAAATTTAATGTTTTTTATGTTTTTGTTTATCTTTACAGAGGCATCCTCCCGATAGAGCGTACTTCATTGCCAAAGAAATCCTCACCACAGAGAGAACTTATCTGAAAGATCTGGAAGTCGTTGTGGTAGTAAGTATTTTTTATGGATATTTATTCTCCTGCATCTAAAATGAAAACTATTAACAGGCCTTATAGTTGATGATAGTGAAACATATTTTTGGTTACAACTTCATTGCCAAAGAAATCCTCACCACAGAGAGAACTTATCTCAATAATCTGGAAGTCGTTGTAGTAGTCAGTATTTTTCTGGCCGTTCATTATTTTCTATCCAGAGATTACTGTTAACATGCCTTTTTGTTCGCAAACGTTTTTGGTTACACCTGGATGAATGGTTTTCTGCTATTCAACGCCACTCATGAAACCACCTTAAACCTGTTTGGGATAGCGGGCCCCCTACTGGCACTGCGGGGGGGATAACGTCGCAGCCAGTGATGGTCAGCAGCAACACCTAGTATCAATTTTGAATGCCTGATCACTCTGAGCTGGTCCCGTGGCAATTTAAGGGATGTAGCATGGTCATGCTCATAATGGTCTGATGAAGGCTATCATTATACAGCAGCCGAAACGTTGCTAGTTATGTTTTACTCTTGCTCTTCTTGAGACTATTAATTAATCTCTTCAATTATTCTTCACCATGATGAACCTCTCTTAAATCCGTTACCTTTATACAAAAGGCATAAAAAAAATCAAAGTTAAATTATGTTGATATTATTTAGATTTAAGCTGTTATCATCACCAAGGCAGTTAAGCACCTTGGACAGGATGGGAAATGTCCTCACCAAAAGCGCAACTCTAGAGGCCTTGTTTGAATCGTCATTGTGTCTTTTGACTGTACTGGATGAATCAAAACCTGTACTCTATTATAAACACTCTTTTTTTTTTTCTCTCTTGCGCAGTGGTTCAGGAAAGCAACGACCAACGAGGCAAATCTTCCCGAAGCTTTGGATCTTCTCTTCAACCATCTAGACCCCATCTATGAATTCCATTGTAAATTCCTCAAAGAAGTTGAACAACGCCTTTCATCATGGTAAGAAAACATACATGTAGTCCCATGTATTGAATTCTATGTGGATCTATTTTGTAAAATGTCATAGATACTAGGAGCATGCTTATTTTTGCATTGAGAAAGAATCTCCACAAATTCCATTGTAAATTCTTCAAATAAGTTGAACAACGCCTTTCATAGTGGTAAGAAAACTCACATGTAGTCCCATGTATTGCATTCTATGTGGGACGATTCTAGAAAATATTGATACACCTTGGGAACATGCAGGGCTCGAATTTGCCTAATGCAACCTAAGGCACTTGCCATGGGTACCCTGATTGCTTGCCATGATGCCTTCTTGGATTTTGTTGTTCTCTGTTGATTCATTCTCAATCACAACTATAAATTCTACTGTATATTTCTTTTATATAAGTGGAACAATGCCTTCCATCCTGGTTAGAAGGCTCACATTTAGTCCAATGTGTTTCAATATGTTACTTTTTGGTTTAAGGAATACCATGTAACTGTTGTTTGGCAAGAAACGCACATAAATTTTAATCTATTAATTAACCGTGGCGGTGTTTCACCAAGGTACGAAAGACTTTGAGAACGACTTTACGCAGGACTGGTATCATTTCTTGCACTGATCTGAACAAGAATATTACATTTATTGCACTCGTTAAAGTAGTCCAGTATTTCGTAAGTCGTGCGTAACTTTAAGAACGATTTGGTTAAACACTGCCCGACCAACACCTAATTCTCTTTTTAAATTATTCATTTACATTTCAAATATGTCTTTGCATTTAACCCCAAATTATGACTTTTATTTTCACTCTTCAGGGAAGGTAGGCCGAACGCTCAAGGCAAAGGAAGTTTCCAGAGAGTTGGTGATATCCTTCTCAAGAATGCGCAACATTTAAAGGTAAGATTTCACTTGTGAATTGTTTAAACCTATCAATCATTCCTAGTGTGGGGCTGCATTTACATTTGAAAGAAATAATAGATAAAGTAGTAGAAAGAATACAAGATATATTTATGCAAATATCAAACTGATAATGAATGATAATTGGGAGTATGATTTGAATTATGAATTTTGTATAGAGTGCAGTAAATTATTTAAAATAGTTGAGCCCATGATTAAGAGTCATTTGGATATATGATTCACCTTTTTCTGTTTTATGCAATTTCCCATACAGCTGTACACAGGTTACATCAGCAAGCTTGAGGAGATACTGAGCGATTTGGAGGCATCGTTGAGGAAAAACAAGAAGTTTGAGTCTTTCTACCGGGACTTTGAAATCCAGAAGGTGTGCTATCTGCCCTTCAACACATTCCTACTCAAACCTGTACAGAGGCTGCTTCATTATAAACTGGTGCTAGAGAGTGAGTATGAAACCCCCCTATTTAATGAATGGAAGAGCCTTGTTATAATACATGGCATATTGAAATGTTGGGTCATACCAAAAGACTTTAAGGGAGGCATCGTTGAGGAAAAACAAGAAGTTTGAGTCTTTCTATCGGGATTTTGAAATCCAGAAGGTGTGCTATCTGCCCTTCAACACATCCCTACTAAAGCCTGTACAAAGGCTGCTTCATAAACTGGTGCTAGAAAGTGAGTAGAAAACCCCCTATTTATTGAATGGGGGAGCCTTGATATAAAACATGGCATACTGAAATGTTGGGTCATACCAATATGCTACAAGGGAGATTTGGTAACATCTGTAGAGAGGCTGCTTCATTAGAAACTGGTGCTCGAAAGTGAGTAGAAAACACCCCTATTTATTGAATGGAAGAGCCTTGTCATAATACATGGCATATTGAAATGTTGGGTCATACCAAAAGGCTGTAAGGGAGGCATCGTTGAGAAAAAACAAGAAGTTTGAGTCTTTCTACCGGGACTTTGAAATCCAGAAGGTGTGCTATTTGCCCTTCAACACATTCCTACTCAAACCTCTATAGAGGCTGCTTCACTATACCCTGGTGCTAGAGAGTAAGTAGAAAACCCTCCTTTTTAATGAATGGAAGAGCCTTGTTACAGTACATGGCATACTGAAATGTTGGGTTATACCGAAAACTTCTAGGGAGTATTTTAAACATTCTTCCTCAAATGTGTACAGAGGCTGCATTATTGTAACACTCTTCAAGAAAAAAAAATGGAATAGTCATATATGTTCAGGACCTTTTCATTCACCATCACCATCACCATCAAATCAAATTCTGGTAAAAGTGATATGATTGTTGGATTCACCAAAGCGAAATGTGGCTCCTAAGCAGAATAGCAAGTGTATGAAATAATTAATTGCATTAATTATGATGAAGAAATTATTAATTGCCTAATTTTCTCTCTTTTTTTTCAATTTTGACAGGACTTGTGAAGCATTATCAACCTTCACATCCAGACTACAAAGACTGCAAGGGTAAGTGATGAAATTCCTATTTGAAAAGGTTTTTTTGCAATAGGAGTTAGGTCCATTTTCTGGATTTCAAAGAAAAACATGTTTTTATGTGCAAGATTGTAAACAGATCTCTGAAAGGTGGTTTATTTTTTACCAGGTGAAAACCATCTCATTGCATAAATCTAAGCATTAATGTGCTTGATTAATTGTCAAATTGGCTTATTCATTGGACCATTTTAAGTATTTGTGGTAAATCAAGTGCACAAACACTTACATTTACCCACAACATGGTTCAAACCAGGTTTAGCTCACGAACTCGAAATAAACCATGTTTGTGAATTCCGGCCTAGCAGATCTTATGCCTCCTGTTTTCTGCAAATTTAAATGTAATGTATTTCACTGAAATATTTTAGAAATTTTATGCAAAGTTCTTCATGTCTTGAATCGGTTTTTTTTTATTAGCTGCCCTGGGTGATGTTGGAGACTTGACAGCTGATATCGAAGAGAACGTCAAGAGGATTGAAAACTTCCAGAAGCTGACAGAACTACAGAGAGATCTGGTCGGCATGGATACGCTTATACAACCTAACAGGGTAAGTGTAAGGATGGAAGGAGGAGGAGGAGGATGGTGATGTTGTTGGTGGTTGTGGTGGTGATTTTGATGATGATGGTGATTTTGATGGTGGTGGTGGTGGTGGTGGTGGTGGCGGCGGCGGCGGCGGCGGCGGCGGCGGCGGCGGCGGCAGCATTCGGGATGTTGATATGTTTATTAAAACTAATGACAACATTTTGAATTTAAGCATATCATGATTCAGTTTTACAATACGTTACCTTCATCTTGAATTGAGAACCCTATGTCAACCATGCATTCTCTCTTTTCTTTCATCAGCATTTCATCCGAGAGGGTTGCCTTCACAAGCTTTCACGTAAGGGATACCAGCAGCGAATGTTCTTTCTCTTCTCCGACGTCTTGGTCTACACCAGTAAAGGGGTCACGCCAACCAACCAATTCAAAGTTCATGGGCAGATACCACTCAAAGGAGTTGTGGTAAGTCTTCCCTTTTGTAAGCCATTGTTAAAAGCAACTATCCCTCTCTCGTAAGGGATACCAGCAGCGAATGTTCTTTCTCTTCTCTGACGTCTTGGTGTATACCATTAAAGGGGTCACGCCAACAAATCAATTCAAAGTTCATGGGCAGATACCACTCAAAGGAGTTGTGGTAAGTCTTCCCATGTGTAAGCCACTGTTATTAGCTACTGTTACAAGCTTTTGATGACTATTAAAGTCCTTATATCTGAATAGAATTAAATTAAAGCCATTAAAGGGATCATGCCAACCAACCAGTTAAAAATCCACAGGCAGATACCACTCAAGGGTGTTGTAAGTCACCTTGTTTAAGCTGCTGCCGTAAGCTAATGTTGAGAACTAATGTAAGCTACTAAAGTTGTATCAAATTGAAATAGAGTTGAAGTCCTTGAATCTAATTGGTTGGTAGCGTGCTATCATTTCTCTTGAAAATAGAATGTGGCAGAAGAGGGGAAAATGTTTGTAAAGTGAATTTGAATTTTCTACATTGAATAGCTTGTTCTGATTTCTTTTTAAGGCAATTTATTAAAATGTATTTCCCCATCGTATTTTTTAGGGTATGCATAACTTCTCTTTGGAAATTACATCTGTCATTATGAGTTGTTAAGTATTTTTTCATTGTTTTATTGTTATAGCTGGAGGACAGTGAATTGGACCGCTCTGTTGCCAATTGTTTCACGTTATATGGAGGCAACAAGACGGTGGTGATAGCAGCTAGTACGCCAGAGGAAAAGACAAGATGGATGGAGGTATGTTATGATTCTAGTTAGCCAGAGAGGGGGGAGGGGATAGGGGAATGTATTATTTCAATAGGACGACAGTGAATTGGACCGTTCCGTTGCAAATTGTTTCACTTTATACGGAGGCAACAAGACGGTGGTGATAGCAGCTAGTACACCAGAGGAAAAGACGAGATGGATGGAGGTATGTTAGGATACTATTTAGCCAGAGTGGGGGGATATATTGTTTAAATTGGATGATAGTAGAGTGGACCGCTCCATTTCCAATGGTNCCTCTCAAAGGAGTTGTGGTAAGTCTTCCCATTTGTAAGCCATTGTTAAAAGCAACTATCCCTCTCTCGTAAGGGATACTAGGGGCGAATGTTCTTTCTCTTCTCCGACGTCTTGGTCTACACCAGTAAAGGGGTCACGCCAACCAACCAATTCAAAGTTCACGGGCAGATCCCTCTCAAAGGAGTTGTGGTAAGTCTTCCCATTTGTAAGCCATTGTTAAAAGCAACTATCCCTCTCTCGTAAGGGATACCAGCAGCGAATGTTCTTTCTCTTCTCCGACGTCTTGGTGTACACCAGTAAAGGGGTCACGCCAACCAACCAGTTTAAAGTTCATGGGCAGATTCCTCTCAAAGGAGTTGTGGTAAGTCGATTAGGGACCTACACCCTATCAATGCTTTTATTTTCAACGTGAATTTCTCTAATTTCATTCTGGAGAGAAAAAAATTCCAACCTCTATCTAGGAGAGCAGGGAAAAAATAATATTCACACAGGGCATTGTCTCAAAAGTGATGAATGCAAATGCTATACCTAACCTTCCAACCATTAGGATTTTTTAGGGAAGACTGTGAAAATTTAGTAATTTTAGAGAGCTTCAAAGCCATTTCAAAAGAGTTTTCCTATTTCTACTAATAATTATACCACACAGTCCCATGGAAAATATGGTTTATTCTCTCATTCAGCAAATCACTCCTCTTTTTCTGTAATATGGGTTGAAAGGTATAAGTTTTGCACTCTTACAAATATTTCACTCAAACAATTTTTATGACTTTGTATTGTGTCTTGTATATTTTGTTTTATGTGGCTAATTGTTTTTCTTTATTATCTTAAATTTTTTTTCAGTTGGAGGACAGTGAATTGGACCGCTCAGTTGCCAATTGTTTCACATTATATGGAGGCAACAAGACGGTGGTGATAGCAGCTAGTACGCCAGAGGAAAAGACAAGATGGATGGAGGTACGTTATGATTCTATTTAGCTAGGGGGATGCTCTTATATTCTTTCAGTTACAGTGAATTCTTATGCTCAGTTGCTGATTGTTTCATGGTATAGAGGAAAAAAGTGGCTACTGAATTTATTAGTAACACTTGTTACATAAATTAAGACCATAGTTTTGCTCTATTCATTTGAAACATACAAAATTCAATAATGACTTTCAGTTTTTCTGCCAAATTTTCATTTTTCTTTTTCATATCTTTTTTAATTTCAGACATGTAGAGACCATTTATTTGAGACAAGAGATGATAAGTTGCTGCATAATTCTGTTTATTTTCTGAATAAAGTATTATACATGTAATTTAATAATGTTTATCTTTTTTCCACAGGACATTAGGCTGGCTATGAGTATGAGCCAAGATAATCTGACAACAGACACATTAAGTGAGTATGATTTTTATCACAATTTGATTCATTGTACTATTATATTACTAAAAAAGAGAGATTAGTGGATGCACTCATGCATTGCAATATTACTTTACATTATCATACAAAAGATTGTCCAATGTTCAAATTATATAATTCATTTCAAAATGTACCTCAAAAAAATTCAATTCAATTTAATTCAATTCATTTATTTTAACTTTCTTAAAAATATCAACAATGGAAAAAAATACAGTTCATAACATATAAAACAAAATAGGAAAGTGGGGAATCATAAAAGCCAGGAGGCTTGGTGGAAAAGATCCCCAGTACACATAATTTACAGAACAATTCACAGAACTTTTTTCTTTAAGATAAAAACGGACAAAAATAACATAAGACAAAAATAAAACCATGTGTCAATTTTTTCACTAGCGTGCTGCCGCCAATGCGAAATTAATGGGAATTCACTCAGATCACCTTTCATGTACATGCTATTCGTCTACCGCGGTCTCCGCTAGCGGTTTGTAGGAGTAATGTTTTGGTGGTCTTTGGGACATTCAAACTAAAATAAGCCAGAATACTTGCGAAAATCTTTTTTTAATTTTGTGCACAGTTATATTCATTGATGTAAAACAATTTGTGAATACTTTGGTTTGTTTTACATCCTGACCATTACTAATATATACATTTGATAATATGCCTCATTGATTGCTATGCCCACCACTAAGCTTCCAACAAATATGTGTCAAATGTTTTAACCAATGACCTTCAACCTCTGACCTCAACCTAGGTTCACCGGACCAAGATTCAGCATTCGACGAGGCAGAAGACGACAACATGTCATCACCATCCAAGTCCATAGACCGGCAGTCCCACCATCGGGCGAACACCACGGTGCATGTCTGCTGGCATCGAAATACAAGCGTCAGTATGGCAGATCATGTACAGGCAGTTGAGGTATGAACTTTAGTTTGATTTATTTTTACTTTGTTTCTTTTATATCAGTTTCTTTTTTTTCAATAAAGCTTTTTTCCTTCATTTCCAATCAAATCAAATAGAATATAAATCAGTCTTAATAAATGTTATTTGTGGTTCAATGGTTATAACATCTTGCTCTGGTTAAATGGTATCAAATTATTTTCAAAATTTGACAATCCTCCATCTTTCAAGACACTTAACATTTTAGAATGGAGAGGAATGGTGCAAGGCTACTATACGTTAATGGTAGATATTTCACCATCATTATTGCCAAATTTTACTTTTGATAAAGCATGTGAATATGGTGAAAATATCTTCAAACAGATGTTCAAGAGAAAAAAGTTGCAATTCTCTGGGAAATAAGTTTGGGACATCTGACAAATGTTTTACAGTTTTGTGGCAAAGTTTTAGCTTCTACATGATGAAAGGTTTCTTTTTCTTTTACGTTACAAATTTGTTCCTTTCCTTTGAAAAAAAGATGCTGAGCATATAAATATCACCATATGCTTATGTTGCTGTGTCTTTTTTCATTTTAGAACCAGCTGAGTGGGTTCTTATTGCGTAAGTTCAAGAACAGCAATGGTTGGCAGAAGCTCTGGGTTGTTTTCACAAATTTCTGCCTCTTTTTCTACAAAAGTCATCAGGTATGTCCTAAAATACAGCATGTGTAATAAAAATGTGGTATAAATCAATCTAAAATGTGCTATTATATATTGAACTGATAATATTTATTGGTGATGTAATATATTTATATAATATTGGATGGCAATAAATGGAATACCAGGGAATATTGCACGAGTTAGGGCAATATTGCACGAATCGAAGATGAGTGCAATATTGGCCCTAACGAGTGCAATATTCCCGGTATTTCATGAAATGAAGCCATCCAATATAATTATTATTATCTTTACATATACCAGAAGGCTGGTCACTGCTTTGTGCAAGCGTAAAATTGAAGCCGTACAATATGGCTTAATATTGTATGGCTTAAAACTCTCATATAGATAATAATTAATGATGGATTGAAGAGGAATGAAATAGAGATGCATCATGGAGTTTAATGCTTTTTTGGCAATGCACAATTTTTTTCTAATTTTTGTCTGTATTTTTTTCACTTCTATTCAATATGTCTATTGGTTTCAAAGTGTGATTCTCTTGTCAAGAATAGAGCAAATGAACAAATAATAGAAGGAATTCATTACTGCCATAACAAACAGGTAGATGAATCAAATATTTTTGTTGTTTTTAGGATGATTACCCCTAGGCAAGCCACCCTCAATCTGGCTTATCTGTGATGATTCTATCCGAACAAGATGACCAATGGAAGGATTACTTATTAAGAATTAACAGATACATAAATAAATAAATAGATACATGTATTATGTTGTTTCTAGAATGAATACCCTCTAGCAAGCCTCCCTCTTCTTGGCTACTCTGTGATGATTCCGGCTGAGGAGGATGACATTCATAAGAATTATCTCTTCAAGCTTCAATAAATCAATAAACAAGCTTATTTTTGTTGTCTTTCAGGATGACTATCCACTGGCAAGTCTCCCTCTCCTGGGTTATTCCGTAATGATTCCAGCCGAGGAGGATGATATTCGCAAGGATTATGTCTTCAAACTTCAATTCAAGACGCACGTCTACTTCTTCAGGGCAGAGAGCGAATACACATTCAGCAGGTAAGCCAATCGGTCAGACACTGTGAATTCTGTTATTTCACTGCAATTGAGATGACCTTGCGTATAGTGCCAGTTTCCGGTCAAGCAAAATGAAAAATATTAAAAAGTTCAAAGTCCTTAAGAGTGCTACAAGTCGTCATTCAGTCCAAAAGCTCCCAATAGTACTTCAATCTTAATCTTGCCATGACATTGCAGTGTTTAAGACATAAGACTTAAATATTTATTGGGTCTCTGTTTTTCTTGTAGGTGAGCACAAGCTGATGTCATGACCTTAGCAAACGATGAAAAAAAACTATTGTGTTTACCTACTCATGTAAATCTGTTTTCATTAGTTTCCAATGACACTTGTCAATGGGCTTCAATCTAAGTAATAGGATTACCATAACAACCTATGCATTGAGCAATACATAATATACGTGTAAATTCACACTGTACTCACCAAAAACAAAAATGCAGAATGATTCTTTCAATATATGGTTGATCTGAATGAATAGTTTTGAATGAATAGTTTCAGCTTGCAAATTATGTTTTTGCTCTCATTTTAGGTCTAGAATAGCAATTTTGTAAATGGCCATTGTGAATGTGCATATTATCTCTTTAACTGTCCCAGCTTCAAATGAGTTTCAAAAGGAATAGTTTCCTTGAATGCAGAGATGCACCAAAATAAGGTAGCAGTGTTATATTTGGGTAATAATGCAATAGGTAGCTTAGAAACCCTTCATATTAAGCACTGTGTCAATGTTACTAGATAATTACTAACTATTCGATAATTTGATAAATGTCTAAATTCAAACTACTTTTGGTATCATTTATCTAATACAGGTGGATGGAAGTGCTAAAGAGTGCCACATACTCTAGCAAGATGGAAAATGATATCATGTAAAGAACACATCTAGTGCAACACGAGAACTGCCAGTGAGAATTCCCCTCATGGATGAATGGACAATACAGTAGGATCTTCAGAGTAAACTGAAGTATAACTCTACCCCCAAATGGAACCCTAATTCCCATGTTATTCTGAGGCACTAGACCAGAGTCTAACTTGAACCCTGCGGCTCACAAGAAGTTAAAACTGGGGTAATCAGCACTGGAGCGACTGTTGGAGTGCCCAGGTAAAGGAAACATCTAGAGCAACACAAGAGCTACTAATGAAGACATCCCTGTAAGATATCTCTCTTGTTACCTACTCCTTCTACCCATTGGATAAATGGTGTACTGGTTGTGAAGTGGACAAGCTTGTGGACCGTTGAATCGTAAAATAGTTTCAATGTTGAGGAAGTCTTATTTGATTTGAAACAAAATCCCATGATCCTGGGGTACTGGTACTGTAACATAGGGAAAACAAGAAACACTGGGTTGAACAGAGCAAGGACAAAACTTAAGACCATTTAAGATTCCATTTTAATGAGATGGATCACTTAATGATCCCTGTTATGAGATGTCCAGTGGAAGTTTGGTATAAAGAGATCTGATAAACAGAATTCTGATATAAAGAGGTAACACAAAAGATCCCAAGTCTTTATGACTAAAGAAGCTACTGATAAAACAAGGTATTTTTTATGTTTCCAATAATAATAATAATAATAATAATAGTAGTGTGTCTTCTTTACCTAGGGTAGCCACTTCAGGCCCTGCAAGAACATAGAGCTATTTTTATCTTAGTTTATTGGATTCAGCATACAATGTATGCACAATTTCCACTCCCTGTTTATTATTCCAGTTTGTAAGTTTAAAGAAGGACCTTTACCATAAGAAGTATGTTTGAAAATTATCTTGAAATTATGTTTTCATTCCGTTATTGATAGAGCTAAAACTTTTGCTTATAAGTATATAAGTATTGTGATTACAAAACATTTCCCATTCCCTAGTGTGTATAAATAAGCTATCATTATTTTTGTTTTATTGTAAAAAGGTTACAAGAGACCTTTAAGAAATGCATCGCCTTGAACACTGAGAATAACTAAGCCTTGCAGATTTCCTTGAAAATTACTTGGACATGACCTAAACTGGTTTAAATTAATGTTTGTTCCAGAATGTTAGGTGTTAACAATTTTTCTTTACATTGGTAGTTTGTCAGTGATGAAACCAAAATTTAATCAAGAGCTTAACCTTTTGACTACTGAATTCTGTATTTCCAATAGACTTTGTGCAAGGACTACCTGATTCCAGTAGTCAATCGGTTAAATTTTTTGGAAGATCATAGCATATGGAAAATCTCTACAGCCAATCATGTTCTGTCTTAGAAAATAACTCACTATGAAAGTACAGGACTAAGAAATCAGACAAAATAAACTGCTCCTCATTCAAGCTTTCACAATGGCTCTAATGGACAAGAGGAAGGAGCTTCCATGTCATTCAGCGAACATGTTTGACATCTATTCTACATTTATTTGCAGAATTACTGGGAAGGAACTTTCTTTTGTGGGAACTCCAGTTACATTGGTATAATGGGAAGTTGTTTATTTCGTCCAATTTCTATGTCCTTACATTTCAGAGTATATGCATACAATCAATATTACAATAGATACCAGGGCTCCTTCTTGTAATTAATATCTTGCATTTACAGTCAGCCTTGCCTTAGTCAAGTCTTTTCACCCCCCCCCCCTCTCTCTCTCTTTATATTCTATTGTTTTTGACCCTCATATAACTAATTTTCTCATAGTCAAACCTTTTTCTTCAGTTTCAACAGACTAACCCTAGGCAAGGTTGACTAGTTATACAAGCTGATAACCTTTGAACAAAAATGAATATTTTCATGTCAGATATTGTACATTATTAAAAATTGTATCCAAGCATTATGTAAGCTATATCATTACTAACATATAACTCTCTCTATGAAGACCATAGAGAGTTCTTTAAATAGTATTGTGTTATTTTGGAATTAATTTATTATTTAATTTTTAGTATTTAGAACACATATACGTAGAGAGTTCATAGCTCTTTTATTTCGTTTTGTTTTTTAATCTTGTGACGTAACCAGATTAGTATCTTGAAGTAGCATTGCGTTTTGATGCGTTTTTTATGATTACGATGCCATGTGTCCGGACTTTCTTTGCGCGAGTGGTGCGTATGGGAACTTTTTGTACAGAAGATATGTATTTGTGTACATTTGTAAATTTGAAACCTGCCTTTAAAATAACGATTGATAATGTATTCGAAAGTCGTTGCAACCTTCTTTATGATGTGACATTTTCAACTCATTTTGGTCCTGTTTCGTAGCGCTAGAGCACTGTCATGGTCCCTTTTCTATCCTTTCATACTGTAAGTAACCTGAATTGTTATTTCAGAGACACGTATAATGCCATTTACTTTTTTTTATATTTGTTGTGTGGATAGTAAATCTACAGGGTGGATACATCATGTGATTGATCACATGACTTTTAATGAATAGACCACCTGATACTTAGTGTTGTTGGATGTATAAGCAAAGAGGATGAAAGTATAGGTTCTATGAATCGGAAATCGGATGTTTGAAAAAGAAAAATCATGTCGTCCAAAATTGAGCTTACAGTGTACAGTTAAACCTGTCTTAGCCGTCTCCTGTCTTTAGAAGCTGCTTGCCTATAGTGGCCATCTTAATTGGTTCCCTCCAGATGACAATGCATGTTGCACAACCTGTCTGTAAAGACCACCTGTTTTCAGATACCACTTTTTATGTTTCTCTTGGATGGTCTTTATAGACAGGTTTGACTGTACATGTATTTGCGCTTCGTTGCTACATGTATATTTCCAATTCATTGTACAGTATATGCTGCCACGATGGACACAAACATTTTGAGGTTCACGTAGGTTAGGAAACCATACAAGAGCATTTTTTTATCACCTAGTTTGATGGTACACTATAATTACACAATGTTTTTATCATTATAGTAATTATTATCTATCTCTTGCCGCATAGCTTTTATGATGCTTTCCTTCAAGTTATGTGATTTATTAGCACTTGTTAATCTTCATAATGCGGTCGATTTCTAGCTATTCGTCTTCTAATCTTACCAATTTGTTTTCTTTGTGGCTTCTCATTTTTTTTCCAGCCTATGTGCTTTATGCAATATACCAAAATACACCTGATCAAACGTAAAAGATGAAAATAAGAATTAAAAGGAGGGAGCG
Organism: Temnopleurus reevesii; assembly: GCA_036244855.1. Taxonomy (NCBI): domain Eukaryota; kingdom Metazoa; phylum Echinodermata; class Echinoidea; order Temnopleuroida; family Temnopleuridae; genus Temnopleurus; species Temnopleurus reevesii. Next base: position 25,635 of record BQKZ01005252.1, on the reverse strand, counting down.
CAAGAAGTAATTAAAGGTCTTCCATTTATTATTTGCGGCAAGTAATGATACCAAATAAGCTTAGCAGTTTAGACTATGTTCATTCCGAAAAAGTAGCTCCTTGCAAGAGGTAGTTGTATGGGGTGTTGCCAGAAAATTTTGAGCAATTACAATGATTTTTAGTGGTATGTGCCAATAAAAATTCATTGTTTATTTGGGTTTTGCTTGTAGCATTTGTAGTTTCAAATGATTTGCAATTGATCATAACTTTCTAGCAACACCCCTTGGTTAAATATGCATTGAAAATTCCTTCTTTTTTTCATTTTTCATTAGAAAGTAGCAGAATTTTAATTTTGTATGAACGTGGTAGAAAAAAAAATTGTCAAAGAATGTGAATTTATGATGACTTTTGTGATTTGTACCCTTCCTGCGCCTGTAGAATACGATGTAAATCGTTATATGTAGGGAACTTTCTCTGGAAATTCAAAGTTAAGGATTACAACTTTGATTTATTTGAACATTTCACCTTCATCTAGATTTGATTTGCAATGTTTAAACATACAGCGCAGTAGTCACACCTTCACAAATGTTGATAAATGTATCCCACATAGTACCATAAGAATTCTACTTAATTCATCTAAAAAAAGGTAAAAATAATCAGATTTTCAAAGTGTAGATATTTTAAAAACTAGCTTGGGCAGGTCCCAATCTACATATCCTCTCAACAGGCATGATGTATGTGGGAATGGGTGTATTAAGTATGTGTCCCTACCTACAAATGCATTTTGACCCTTAAATATATGTCTTTCAGTTCTTTACTCCATAACTGCCATTTTAGAGGGTGGGATCGGTTAAAATTGAAAGTTTTATTGCTCTTTAAATTGCACCGAGATTCAAATCTGAGAATATTACAAAGCGCAAGAGATTTATTTGCATATTTATTCATTTATTCATTTATTGATTGGCCAATTTATTTATTTATTTGTTTATTTAATATAACAAATCAGATGCTGAAACTGTTATAAACAAATGATTGAGAAAATGAAAATGTATTTTTGTACCCAAATCCAAGCTTTAAATCATAATGTGATTTTAAGTTTTATGATGTGAAATAAGTTTAAAAGCAAGCACAGGAGGATGTGTCTTATGTACTTAATATCTAATTAATATAAGAAACTGTAATATAAGTAATCATGATGCCCTTCATGGGAACACAATTTTTAAAAGCAAATCATGATAAATTCATCACTTTGTTAAATTTAGATTTTCCAATTGGAACTGGGTCATGGCGATTCATTTCATTCAAGCTTTGCAGATGATATTTTTGTAAATATATTTTATTTTCGCAATGACCCTAACATGTTAAAGCAACATTGACGGCGCTGTGGTATAGCATGTGCGTGAAGCAAAATTCTAGCTACATTTGAGAAAGAAGTGAAAATAAATGAAGATTTTATCTATTTGGTTGTGGCGTTCCATTTTGCAAACTATCCAGTGTTGTAGCTATTTATTGTGATGCTCTGTAGCATATGTGGTAATCCCCATTTTTATTTGTTATACGACTTTACAAATCACCTGGATGGTATTACAATTTGACTGATAATTCCTCAAAACAAAGTTGCTCCTTTGTTGGAATGTTATATATTATTTAAATCTGTTGAATAGTTATACAGAAAATCTTGAGAAACACAATGTACTTGTGTATGTACCAATGCTGTATTACCCATTTTCTGTTTGTCTTATTATTGACATATGTTGAATTGTGATCAGCGGGGAGGGTGGATCTGGGGATTTTATAATTCTTTTTAAGATACTTGTTAAGATCAACAATATTGTGTAAGTCTGTAGAATAATGCCTTGCCAATTCCATTTCTTCTTGTACAGTTAATACTCCTATAATCTTTCATAATGACTTGTTTTAATTACAAAGTGACTAAGGGGGTGTTGCTCAAAATCAGCTGCAGATCAACTGCAAATTTACAAATTGTAATGCGCATTTTAATTTGCGCTCGATATGTGCATTTAACAAGACGCGCATGAGACAATGATTTTGATTGGCCCAATCCGACCAACTGCAACTTGCGATCAATTGCAACTTTTGAGCAACACCCCCTAATTGTTGGATGTGCTGCATCCATTCTTGAGACAAAAGTAAGATTAAAGTTGATTACATAGTTTATTGAAATCACTGGATACATTTCAATGGCCATTTAGTAGTTCTTATAACACGGATTCTTTGTTCTATCAGCAATCTCGTTGAAGAACGATAGATATTTATTGAAAGCTGTAGCGGTAAAATTGACTTTAATTGATCATGGATCTACTTTTGCCAGGCCTAGGGGGTGTTGTTCAAAATCAACTGCAAATCAACTGCAAATCAACTGCAAATCTGCACATTGTAACACGCATTTTCATTCGCGCCTGGTATGCGCATTTAAGAAGACGCGCATGAAACAATGATTTTGATTGGCGCGTTCTGATCAACTGCAACTTGCAATCGATTGCAACTTTTGAGCAACACCCCCACTAAGTTGGAATGATTTTCCACAACAATCCAAACAAGATCAACTTGTAAATGCAAACAAAAGGCCATTGACAGTGTTTGCCATGTGATTGTTTAAACTAAAGCAATCAAAGGAAGAGAAAAACCTTTGAAAATGTGACAAATATATAAAATATTATGCATTGTATAGTACCTTCTCCCTATCTTTGCACGTTTTATGTCCAGATGATAAGAGCTGGATTATTGAATTATATACGATTGGTATGATGCGATTTTACTGTAGAATAAATGATACAAATACCTGTAAGTTTCAAAATGAACTACCGTTATGTTATTTATGTTGTCTTTTCATTGTGTGACTATGTTTATATTTGGCTATTTGTTTTTTTTTATTTGTACGTTTGCTTGTTGTTGCAGTTTGCATGATAGTGATAATAGGAGATCAGAGGAAATTAAGACCTAAGTGTAAGATTACCCAACACTGAGCAACATGTACTTTCCATACCACAATTTTTTTGTTAAAGTATGTCAAATTTATAGTCAACCAATGGTGTTAGTGATGATGATGATGATGATGATGATGATGATGATAATAATAATAAACTGGCATTTATATAATGCGTAATCAGGCGAAGTGCTCTATGCGCTTGATGGTGATGATGATGATGGTGATGATGATGATGATGATGATGATGATGATGATGATGATGATGATAATGATGATGATGGTGATGGTGATGATGATGATGATGATGATAATGATGATGATGATAATAAACTGGCATTTATATAGTGCATAATCAGGCGAACTGCTCTATGCGCTTGATGGTGATGATGATGATGATGATGATGATGATGATGACGATGACAATGAGGAGGAGGAGGACAATGACCATGACTAAGATGTTGTTGATAAATATGATGAGGAGAAGGAGGAAGAGGGGGAGGAGGATTGTGATGGTAGTGGTGATGGTGGTAGTGGTGTTGATTATATAAATGGACAAGATAAACTACATGTAATACAATCAAAGTAAGAGAAAAACCTTTGAAAATGTGACAAATATATAAAATATTATGCATTGTATAGTACCTTCTCCCAATCTTTGCACGTTTTATGTCCAGATGATAAGAGCTGGATTATTGAATTATATACGATTGGTATGATGCGATTTTACTGTAGAATAAATGATACAAATACCTGTAAGTTTCAAAATGAACTACCGTTATGTTATTTATGTTGTATTTTCATTGTGTGACTATGTTTATATTTGGCTATTTGTTTTTTTTTATTTGTACGTTTGCTTGTTATTGCAGTTTACATGATAGTGATAATAGGAGATCAGAGGAAATTAAGACCTAAGTGTAAGATTACCCAACACTGGGCAACATGTACTTTCCATACCACTATAGTCAACCAATGGTGTTAGTGATGATGATGATGATGATGATGATGATGATAATAATAATAAACTGGCATTTATATAGTGCGCAATCAGGCGAACGGCTCTATGTGCTTGATGATGATGATGATGATGATGATGATGATGATGATGATGATGATGATGATGGTGATGATGATGATGGTGATGATGATGATGATGATGATGATGATGATGATGATGATGATGATGATGGTGATGATGATGATG
>BQKZ01005251.1:29540-41592 GCA_036244855.1 Temnopleurus reevesii | reverse complement strand
TGTGGTGGGAGATGGGGGTGGTAATACTAACCTTGAATATTTTTAGTATTATATAATAAAGTCTATAGCTTTAAATACAAACTTACAATCTTGATATTCTATATATTATATGAGATACAATTAAACAATTTTGTTACATAATATATATGCAGAAATGAGAGCAAGATAAGTTCATAGCCAGGGTGAATTACCTTAGACTAAATAAAACAAAATATTGTACAGTCAAACCTGTCTATAGTGGCCACTGTCTATAGTGACCACCTGTCTATAGTGGCCACTGTCTATAGTGACCACCTGTCTATAGTGGCCACTGTCTATAGTGACCACCTGTCTATAGTGGCCACTCAAATTGATTCCCTCCAGGTGAAAATGCATGTTACAGAACCTGTCTACAGAGGCCACCTGTCTACAGTGGCCACTTTTTCTGTTTCCCTTGGGGTGGCCACTGTAGACAGGTTTGACTGTATCTTCTAATTCTGGGGATATAATCATGAGCAATAAGAATTATTGGGAGACATAGAATATGAGAAAAATCAAAACAGGTGTATTCATTTCAGATTTAAAAAGAGAAGGGAAATAAGCTCATAAGGCATTGGGACATTTCGAGGTTATTGAAGACATAGTAAATGAAATGCTGCAAGGATTATCAATACATAGAATCATTGGGTGGGTTATAGTCTGTGATTGCAGACCCGATTTAATAATAATAATAATAATGGTGGTTACTTGCATAGCGCACAGGTCCACCTTATCGGTGCTCATGGCGCTGAAAGCTTTACACTCACTGATTACCCGGCTCTAGCTGGCAGCCATTACCGCGCTCCGCATTACAAGGAATTTCTTCATGCCGTCCCAATTTACATCATCTGGGTTGAGTGCAGCACAATATGGGTGAATTTCTTGCTGAAGGAAATTGACGCTATATGTGTTGATGAGTTACGAATGGTTATTAATCTTCGTCCAGAGTGAAATCGATCACAGCTACTCAAATATTATGGAGCAGTCACATTTACAGGAAGATCCTACCGCTAATTTAAATTTTACCTTTAAATCGAAATATGAAGTATGAGGGTGGAAGGTTCGAATCCCACCCATGGTGTCAATTTCCTTCAGCAAGAAATTTATCCGCATTTTGCTGCACTCAACCCAGGTGAGGTGAATGGGTACCGGTAGGAAGAAATTCCTTGAATGCAGTGAGCACCGAATGGTCGCCATGCTATAGCCGGGTAATAATGCACAGAGCGCTTAGGCACACTTTGTATTCAGCGCTATATAAATGTTGTGTCTTATTATTATTATTGATTAATGTTTTAATTGAAAAAAAAAAAAAAAAATACCTTCAAACATCAGGGGGCCATTGCACAAAATGGTCTTAGCTATCCCTTTCTTTCTAAGACGTGTTCACTTCTTGTGCCATGCTCTGAACATAGACGTATCCACGTTTGTGTCTGTGTTAAGAGGGTCGCACAAAGAAGTTAAGACGTCTTAGCAAGAATAGGATACTAGCTAAGACCATTTCATGCAATAGGCGGGTTTACTCATATATTCATATTTATGTGCGTTTAACTTAGTAACGCGGTATTCCATAGACCGGTTGATAACAATAAGACTACAATACTTGGAATCCAGTTTGCATACATTACTTGTTGCTATGTCGGGCAAGCCTCGGGCAAGCTTTTGGGTTGTCAAGAACAACCTTTGTGTTAGAGGTATGCATAAAATTTGCATATATTAGTAAACCCGCCTATTGACCCCAGATTTCTTACGCGACAATTACATAATTACAATTTTATGCGGCTGAAGAGCAGGGTTGGGTCAGTCTGTCGGTGTGACTGACCTTTGTCGTTCTTTGAGTTGACGCTTTCCTCGGTTCATGACAACGTTTCTTCCGAATTTTGCAGAGCTGCCAAGCGTTCTTGACTGTATTTCCAATTTCCGTGTAAATTGAAGGATTTCATTACAAGTGAATATAATTTTTCACATTGTTGTTATTTTCACCCTCACTTTAGTTCAGCTGTTGCAATATTCTTATTTTAAATTGGACCTCATGCATATTTTTTAACGGTTGGCATCTTTGTAGTGAGTGTAGTCAGTGTGTCATTATGATACTAAATTTATTTGATCGTCTAAATTGTGTCTGCATTCACAGACTACGCATCGGTCCAGAATAAAGTTTGGGATTCCCCAACGCATGCGCAGATCGGTCACATACCTGGCGTTCTTAGTACTATTTACTTTTCCCTACATTTTGAGGGACACATAATCTTGTATACTGAATGATTTGTGCTTCCACGTGTGAACTTTGAGTGCGATGTTAACGTATCAGGTTATTTTTGTGGTATTTACCGGTAACTTGAGAAAACAAAACCACCGAAATAAATTCACCTGCAGTTTCAGCTGCTTGTATATTCCTTCATAACCTATAAACCAATCCCTTCAGATTTCAAGCACCGTGATTTTGTCTGATCTGAAGTTCAGTTAAATTACATAAATTACACATTTGACTTTATATTCTCTCTTATATAAAGGAAGAAGACCTTTTTATTGTAGCAGGCAAAGTAAATGATGCAACATAAAAAGCAAAGAATTACATATGTACCCTGCCTTACGTTCTAGTCAGTGGTAAGATTCCCAATTACGTGCGAGATGACTTAAAACCAATCTGTAATTCATTTGTATGTCCACTTTCCTCTGAATTCATCGGGGGTTTGTAGTTGCAAAGTTTATGCTGCTTTATGCACAAAGAAATTATCTAGAAATAGCCAACGTTTGTCCAGCGTTCGTGTAATATGAATGACGCTCCTTGAACGCGGCAATGCGAAGGAAAGACGCTTGGTTGACGCTTACATCGGCCTATAACGCCATCAATGTCTTGCAAGTGTCTTCCCTCCATATTTTTGCGTTCACGCAGCGCCTTTCCAACGTCATGAACGCTGGCAAGACGTTGGCTATAAACGCTGTGAGTCTTTACAAAGTATCATCTGCAGGCAATCCTTTTTATAGATATCGATTACCAAATATTTTTGTGATATGATTGTGATATGATGGAAATAATAATAGTGTGGATTTATATAGCGGTTTTCAGTCAGTTTTGACTACCCAAAGCGCTTCCGATATTACATACACAGTATTTGATTATTACGATGTTAGATAATCGTTTTGTTTTCTCTTGTTTACATTATGTTTCCTTTTTTTCCCTACAGTTAAAACATAGCCATTATGTTATTAGCTCTGGATAGAGTACTCCTATCGTAATTTTGTAATTTCAATTATTCATCTGTGTATTTATTTCACTTTTGTATATATTAATTTATTTTGATTTCCTGTGTATTTTTAGCTGCTTTTTTTTCTTTTACTTTACCATGGTTACGGAAAATAAAATAAAACAACCAACCAGAAGACTCGTGAGTCGAATAAATGAAATACTCCCAATGGCATTGGTCGAATAAACCGGATCCAAAATCTTGTAAATGAATAAATGAGTCATCGCATCTTTGCACGAGACAAGATTTTCTTCGAAATTATTGATCAAAGTTTGGAAACAAGCATTTCACATAGATGCAGCCATGAATTGCCAAAAAAAAAAAAAAAAAAAATCAATCACGACAAATGCCTCGAAGGACAGATAAATAAAAGTAGACTTCCCATTTGCACTTTGCATATGCCAGCAGAACAAATGTGTCATTTGTGCTTTGGATATATTGTAGAACAGGGAGCATTTTTGTTCGAATTTGCTTTTGTTGGTGAGTAGTCTATTCATCGTAATTCTCTCGGAAATAATTGATTCATTCAAAATATCAATGTCATTTATGACTCGTTTCTATCAAAATTTATCAATTTAACATAGGAAGCAGGTGTACTCTGCAGTAGAATATGCATTTAGGATGAGAATGGTATGAATGAAAGCTTGTTCTTATTATTATGTATGATTTATCTTATCGTGATAGATTATCTTTCATTATGTGAACTTATTAAAGGGTAACATTCTCAATCAATTACTGTCATCGCAATGCATATGCATGTTGTTGTTCGAAGTTCATTTTATAAAGTAATCGACCGATTTGGGGGTATCATTTTACATTATTAAAGATATATTCTGGTATTTGTTAAAAAAATAAAATAAATGTTCACAGAATCGCACAAAATGTGAGAAGAATGTTCAGAACTATGAATAAATAATATGTGCCAAAGTGTTTTGCAAGAAAATGTATAATGGCAGAGAAATGTGCAAATAAAGGGTCAAAATTGGGCCATGTCGGGCCGACAGATTTTATACCAGTCCCACGCGCTGCTTCCTGTGGTTGCTGCAGTGGACAGAGCACGTGGAGAATGACATAATTTCGCTTTTAACCGGTTTGAGGTTATCATATTAGTTTCCCTTGTCTACACAAGTCACGTTGTGCTTTGTTTGTAACATAAGATTATTTTAATCATTCATTTTCCAAATTGAAGTTCTTTGCAAGTACTCGATATTCGCTTTAAAAGGAAGCTACATTCTATAAACGCAAATGGGTCATATAAATGATTGACACATATATCTTGGTATATTTGGAAGAGTTCTCCATAATGTTTTTATTGTTATGACAAACAAATCTCTTCTTTATGTCAGCTGTACTCTTAACTTTTCATCAGCACCAGAAAAAAGGCGTTTAGGATGAGGCTGGTAAAGATGAAAGACATGGCTTGTTCTTGATATGGCCATGAGAAATTATCTTTCATTACTGGAAACTTGTTAAATGGTATCATTCTTAATGACTGCAGTCAATCAATGTCATCACAATGCATAATGTATGGATTTGTTGTTCGCTTAAAAAAAAATAATCGTCCCATGAGCTCGCCTTTTTGGGTTACTTTACATTAAATTAAATGGAAGCTAAATTCTACGCAAATGGAAATGATTGACACATATATCTTGGTATATTTGGAATAGTTCTCCATAATGTTTTTATTGTTATGACAAACAAATCTTTTGTTATCTGTAAGTTTTACAAAATATTTAGATGTAAAGTCCCAGCTGCCCTAGTTTCAGAGCACGAGGTGTTGGGTCAAAATGCGAACACGTCGATGTGGCCGGGTTTAAAGGCTATAGCATCGGCCCAGCCCCAGCCCAGTGCAAGTTTTTGAAAATTAAAAACGCTCCCTTGACGCAAAACATGCACATGTCATATCTGGATATGGTGGACTGACGTTCGGCGTACGGTACTTGAGCGCAAGCCAGACGTCAGTCAACCGTCTGGTCGGCGTTTACTGTGCGCACGGGGAGCGTTTTTAAATACAAAAATACGTTTGACCAGCGCAGGATGAAAACGCAATTGTGTGAGTCGGCCTTTAATGGATCTGTCGTCACATCTCGACGCGTGTGACGATTTTTGACGAAAACGCTGGCGTTAGTCGTTATACGATGACAATGTCGAATACGTTAGAGATAATTTTGCATTCGTCTTGAACATACTAAAATACGCTGCTACACGACGGAATATTTTAGGTACGCTCAAACCTCTCCCCATGCCTTACATGATCACTTATAAGAGCTTGTTTCGGCGCATGAAAAACTTACCCATGTATGTAGTCGACGTATGTGAGCGTATTTGCCAATTTATTAATACGCCGGGCATACGCTGAATGAACTGTCACATTGTGACAGTACCATTGAGGCAGAATCACACCTTTGCGTTTTAAGTCTGCGCCGACCGGGCGTATTTTGAAAATTAACGCTCCCTTGACGCACAAAGACGCAGGTCGTACGATGGACTAGCGTTCAGCGTACGCTTCTTGAGCGCAAGCCGAACGCCTGTCAGTCCACCGTCTGATCTGCGTATACTGTGCGCTCGGGAAGCGTTTTTAATTTCCAAAAACGCTTGGCTGACGCAGGCTAAAAACCCAAAGGTGTGAGTCAGCCTTTGCCCATAGGTCAGAAAGAAGAACTTAAGTACAATGCCTCTGATCCTAGTTGTATTCATAACGTTATAACCAGTGATAGATAATGGATTCAGGCCATTAAATATTTGAATCTTCTGTTAAATGCTCTACTTAACATGAAACAAACTAACGTAATAAAAAAAAGATAATACCAGAGCGTTTCAAATGTTAAAATGTTATTTATTGATGATAAACAAATTCATGAACTTGGCATAAAAATAGTTTCTGTGTAACATTATTCCTTCAAAACAAACGTATAAGTCATACTAAACTCAACTGTATACAACCGTCGAATTAAGCAAATTTCCACATCATTGGGCAACACACCGACCACACAACTATTGATTAAATAATTATGATCATCTGAATGGTAGGATTGCAAAATTCCATCATAAATTAGACGTATCTTGTTAATGCCCCGATCACATAGGACCTCGGAAGCAACATTATTCACCTCGACTCGTTGTTCTGACGCAGTCAACTGTGAATTATCAAAAAGTCGGGGTGAATCGTGTTGCTTCCACGGTCCTATGTCTGTATGTGCCCTGGTCACGTAGGACCCCGGAAGCAGCACGATTCACCCCGACTCGTTGTTCTGAGGCAGTTAACTGTGAATTAACAAAGAGTCGGGGTGAATCGTGTTGCTTCCGGGGTCCTATGTGACCGGGGCGCGAGTCAATTATTGTGTGGACAGTTTATTGCCCAGTAGAGTAAACTTTTGTTCGACATTTGTAGACTCAAAATATGCACTGTGTTTTTTGTTATATACAACAATAATGACGTACCACAAAACTACTAATTTCCCCTGCTTTCTTTTGAGGAAATATTGTTTTTAAGTATGGACGCACAAAGCTTCACCTAGATTCACAAATATTTTTTTTTCATGATTATTTCGTTTCTTTTTAACAGACTGGCTTTAGTTTGAGCCGAACATGCTAAATAAAATGATGAAAACTTTCATGCATCAATGTAGAATGTTTTGTAAATGATGAAGTGCAAAACCTGAAATAAGAACTAAAGACAGAAAACAATATCAGCACTATTTACAAGACCTATTTACAAGAATGTACATCGAAATTATCATGATGGATGTAAATCATCCCGATTTCCTTTAGCTAAACAGATCACTGCAACTCTATTGCCACTTATGATTCTTGTTATCATAATTATGGGTGTTCATATTTACAAATCTAAACTGATTATAGTGTCACTCATACTTCTGATTACTGCGAAGAATGTAGTATCCAAAATATTTTGTACATTTATATTTACAAATCTGATACAACTATAATAATCAAACATCTGATCCAATAATATCGGAATATCTTCAAATCTGTACAATAAAAAGCATAATGATCTACGGGAGCCAAGGAAAATAAGAACAAAAATAAGGGATTGAGTTGGGAAAAAATAAATAAGGCCCAGGGCTTTGAAAGGTAAATACAATATTTACAAAAACAACACAATTTCTTTTCATATCAAGATTTTCTCACCACGTACGATGATTCATAATTTTTTCTTTCAACAATTTGTTCTTAAAGGGGGATAAATCAAAATTATGAAAATTCATAACTTTTGAATGGATTGTCGGATTTTGCTCAAATTTTCAGAGATTGACCATTGTATTTTTCTTCATCCACTGCGCTGCTGAGCGCACATCAATGTCTGGGTGAAGTTCCCCTTTAATGAACCATGTGAGGTGACCAGTATATCATGCAGTCTTTGAAGATTTCCTTCTTAAATTCTTCAAAACTAATTCGATTAAACGTTAATAACATCGTCATTTTTCAAGTGAATCTAAAAAGTTATTTTTGAAGAATAGACACTTTTTTCAATTGCTCAATGATTCCCCTTTGTAAAACTCCGGTTCATACGATTTCTTCTTGAACATGTATTTATTCATTGTATCCTGATCGTTACGAAGGCTCTGGTTCTTACGATGATTCATCCAAAAAAATTGAGCAGCATGCTTTAGATTCTCAAATAAAATTAGCAGTGTATCAATAGCATCCTTCATTATGATATCAGTATTTTGATAAAAGCACTGGAATGATCTCTGTTATTGCTTTACATGATGCATGCAAAATGTTTAAAAAAAAAACCCAAAACGCGTATTCATGTTTTTGTACAGGACGGTTTTTTTTTCATATACGAACGAATTTAATAATCAATCATCGTTGTGCAAATATGTTGCAAACTAGAGGTATTTTATTTTATTTTATTTTATTTATTTATTTGCCACACATGGGGTGGAACACCCTCCTCAGCCATAAGACTGTTCTTCTGAGGGGTCCAAACAAGTATCGTCTACATAATATTTTATTCAAATATGATTCACAGATATATTTCCTTAAAATGAAATAATCAAAGTTAAAAGATGTCTTTACACGAATTATAAGCATGGTTTCATTTTCCTCTTCACTTAATTTATAACACTAAGCAGTTTCTCAAATCCATGCCACATAATTGGTATTGTGAAACAACTTGTTAATCATTTACAATTGACCATTGACCATATAATAGTAATAATAATAATAATAATAGTAATAATAATAATAATAATAATAACAATAATAATAATAATAATACTAATACTAATACTAATAATAATAATAATAATAATAATAATGGTGGCTGCTTATAAAGCGCACATGCCCACCTTACGGCCTTACTCATGGTAAAAAAGATTACCACGTTCTCTGTAATTGTTTAGGCCGGATGAAAACATGCATGAACAGAGTAATTATTCTACGGTAAAGAACAAAATATCTGGTAAATTTTGCCGGGAATTTCGTTGCTATAACGCTAAAATGCTAACAGGAAATAATATTTTGGTGTATATAAAAAGATGTTCGTCATTGAAATCGGCGCTATTCCATAGAAGAGCCCCAATCTCTGATTCAATTAACGCTAAGATGAAATAGACCCGATATCTTCACTATTAAATCGACAGAATGGTGAAACTTTTTTTCTTGATAAAATTCGTTTTATTTCGTTGTACCCGAGATATCCGAAAGATGTGAATTCCTGAAGCAATACAATGAATGTATTAATAGCTCTTAGATAGACTATCTGATTTTAGAATAGTTTCTGGCAATAGTTTCTGACAACAGAGGGTGATTTTGATGGGTTTTTTTTGTGTTTTTTGCTGCCAATAAGGGAAATAACTAATCAAACTTAGAATCATAATAGTCGATTGAGAACCATTCTTCCAAACAACCCATTTGTATAAAAGTCACGATATTCAATTCAATTCATTTCATTTATTTCACTTTCTTAAAATCCGAGAGGATTTACCTTAGTATCACGGCGACTTTTGCCAAAATCACGATGCTGTTTACCCGTTGACGAGGAAAAGCTACCCCGTCAGTTACCCGTGGATCGCGGTGACGATAGACTAGACGTCCGCTTGAACAAGCATTCCGAAATTTGAACAAATTTATTCACCCAGCCCAGATGATTTTACATTAATTTGATTTATAATCCTCAAACGAAATTGACTAAAAATAATATCTCTTTTCGAGAGAATAGTCATGTTTACACACCGTAAAAAAAAACATTGCTAATATCCAACCATGCAAATATCGTGAACATACACAGCAGTAACAAGTGTTTTCTTATTTTCGATCGGTCTAAACTGTTTCAATCTTTTTAATATTTTTTTCGATTTGTTTACTATTTTTCAACCTGTCTAAGATTTTTCGATCTGTATTATATTTTTCAATCTGACTATCATTTTCGATTTGTCTAAATTGTATCAATCTGCATGTCTTAGATTTTTATCGATCTGTCTTAGATTTTTCGATCTGTCTACCAACTATAATCAATAATTCAATAATCCCCAAAATAAAGAAGACAGTTGTTAAAATTTTGTATTTTTGTTCATTAATTCCAGCTGGCTGAATTAAATACATTTTTTAAACGAAAGACAGTTTGTAAGGAGAAGGCCGTCTCTCTCTCTCTCGAACAAAAATATCCCTATTTATTTCAGTAAAGTTCGTCAACAAAGAGTCAAGCGACTTTATACATGCCAAAATAAGAGTTATCGTGGTGCATGTTGACCCATCGATGAGGGAAAGCTATGCGGACAGCGACCCGTGAATCGTGATGAAGATACGCTAAACCCCCGACGTAACAAGCGTTCATGGAACGGTCCCGCTTTGGCGGACGAACAGTGCATTTGAAGGTCTCTTTCTCGTTGATTGTGATCACTGATCCTGTGTATCGATCGTCGTCAAAAAACTGAACCTAATGAAAAGAAAAGGAATATATTTAAGTTCGTAGTGAAATTATGACTGATATGGGGCCTGTAACATAAAAGAAATACGATACATTTTGCAATCAATCGTATCTCTGTGATACATGTTTTGCCATAGACTTACGATTAATATTTATCTTTAACAATACGATTACTATTTATAATTTATTCATCGTAAGTTTATTTGCATCTTTTGTGTTACAGGCCCATGATTTGGTTTCTTGCCAAGCTTTTCCCCCGTCATTTTAACATAAAACAACCATTATCACATTGTATACATGTACAATTTATACCATTATAGTTTATACCATTATATTTTGTTTTTATATGTCTTTAACTGCATTTAGTTGAAGGGGATGGGATGGGAAACCTGCGGGTTGTGGAGATTGAGTTTTCCATTTCCACACCCTGCCAACCCCATCAAACCAAATGCAGGTCTTAATTGTTTATTTTTGTCTATCTCTTGTATCTTTTGAATCTAAATTTAATCAATTAATAAAAACAGATATGAAAATCTAATGACAATTTACACGGCAGAACCGATCTATCTCCTAATTCAAATGGCATGAGTATTAATTCAAATGGAAATGGCGTGAATTTGGCCGGAAAATCCTATGATACCGTATTTTTTACATTAAGAAAATTATGATTTTTGTTAAGAATATATCGAAACGCTAGTGATACTTTTTGTGTGGCATCTTGATAGATTTTGATCAACTTAAACAGAAAACGAGCATAATGATGACATTCATAATTTCAACATTGGTAAATTCTTTTCATCATTTTTAATACCAAAAATAAATGTAAAATAGAAGTGATATTGAATTTATATTTATGATTCGGCCTACTTAAGAATTTACCATTTTAGTCCTTATATTTAGTTCAAGGCGTTCTTATTAAGTCGACATAAACCTCTATTTTAAACTATTTTTCAGTATTTGATTCACGGGGGACACACGCACACACACACATACACACACATACACACATATACACACATATATATATATATATATATATATATATATACACACACACACACACACACACACATCGCAAAAATTCCATGCACAAATTTAGTACATGATTCAATTGTCCGATTGATTGAAAATCTTTATGTTACCGCCCCGGTGCACGATGCTAGTTTAGCCTGGATACCCTCTCAACAACGGCGGGGGGTTTTTTTAATTTTTTTTTATGTAGATAAAACACGATATTAACTATTTCCGTAAAATAAAGTGGGCCATTGCTTATAGAGCCAGACGCCGTGTATTCAACAACACAAACATTACAAAGGACCATTGAATTGGCGTTCGACTTAATTTTATAAAGATAGTTGATATCATGTTGTAATTATAAACGGATCTAGGAGGCATTGGCCACTGTTCAATGTGCAGAAGTGTGGTTACCCTGGGTAAATAAGAGAGACCCTAATAATATTATCATTATTATCATTAATAGTGTGGATGAGCCGTGGTGTAGTGGTTCTGACTCTCGCCTTTCAACAAGAGGGTCGTAGGCTCGAATCCCACCCATGGCGTAAATTTCCTTCAGCAAGAAATTCATCCACACTGCTGCATTCAACCCAGGTGAGGTGAATGGGTACCTGTCAGGAATATTTATTCCTTGAAATGCCAAGTGCGCTGGTGGCTGCCAGGCTAAAGCCAGGGTAATAATAATGTAAAGCGCCTTGAGCATTCAGCAGCGAGAGTGGACACGTGCGCTATATAAATTGCATATATTATTAGTATTATCATTATTACCTGGGAATAGATGAAATAGACTCCGGCTTCTATGACAGTGACTACTCCATTATGTAGAATAGAAGTGTGGTTACCCTGGGTAAATAAGAGATCCTATTATTATTATCATTAT
>BQKZ01005250.1:34344-45242 GCA_036244855.1 Temnopleurus reevesii | reverse complement strand
ACATTTCCTTCTCTCTCCGTGAACCCATCATCACAAACCGTCCCCCATCGTCCTCCAAGGTATACCTCAACACGCCCCTCCCCGGGGTACAACCCGCCCTGAAGCCGAACAGGTGCCGAGAGATCTGCAGTAAAGATTGTGATAATGATAATACTTCAATAACTACATGATAATTATGTAAATGTGTTGGTAACTCTTTGATCAAAATCTTTGTATTATCTAAACTTTCTTATCAAATGAGATAAAACCTTGAGAACAATTCCATGAGCTATGTACATCTGATCCCCATGTGAGACAATCCTGATACAACTTTTAGTTTCTAATTTATCATGTTTAAATCATTTGTTAAGATTTATTTTATGAAGCATCTATCTATCTATCTAATTTTTAGAATGGGTGTAATGACCTTATATGACTATGGCCCAAGTGGTTCATAAAGTGAAGTAGGAGAAAAGTTAAGTTTCAAGCACACAAACATTTGACCAATTTATGACGATTCTTACCTTCAAGACATATGACAGACGCATCCTCATCATGCGTGCAGTCATGCACCGTCCAGGGTTCATGGCTACACTGAGCTAGGTTTGTCTCGTTACCATGACAATCAAAATCTTCTACAGCTATAGGTCCAGCGCCTGCACCAAAGCTAAGGAGGATAAGAATAAAGATGAAAAATTAAATCCCACCGCTGCCACCAAATTGAAGTGTGGCTTTCAAAAATACAGAGTAGATAAGTAGACAGGCTTTCAATCTCTGACTGCCAGGTATAGACTGCCTTTGTTCCTGACTTTGAAACCCCAAGGGTTTATTCCAGAAAATAACAGGCAGGCCAGAAGAATAGAACAGGTTCAAAGGAGATATAACAAAAGTTCCATTGGGTTAGAGCTCTCAATCCAAGATAGGTCACATGGTGATACAGAACTTTAATAAAGAGGAGACCATAAATATTCCCTATAGCCGTTTTCTCTTCCTTAGTAACAATTTGTCAGGAGCACCTAATTTGAAAGGATATACAAGTATGATTTACAAGACTTATTTTCACTTTTGCTGGGGACTTGATGTGAATCTGCTGGGACACCATGAAATAGATCTGGAGCATCAATGCCTGTGTTCATCAGAGGTTTGAAAGGTGGTTAGTAAGTCAGAGTTCTCAGACTTATTTTCCGCTGAAACAGTGAGAAAACTTCTGAGTATATAAGACCCATTCATCAATCCATTCCTCAGAAGGCTCAAATTGGGTAAATCCTTCCTTAAGGCTGCAGAAGGTAGCCTTAATTTCCTGAATAAATTTCTCTTGTGTTGTGAAAAAAATATTTCATATTTAATAAGTTAATTAATATTAATCTATCATTTTGCATTTTCAAGCTCTACAGAACTTTCATTATCAGTAATCATAGTTTGATTCCTGATGGGGCTACCCTGTTAAAATGAAAATCAATAAACAAATAGAAAAAAATAAAACAGTACCTTGATTGGAGAGGTGCAGCAGCAGCCCAGGAATAGCCTAACTGACGACAGACAACGATGGCGTCCTTCAAGTCCCATGCGTCATCGCACACGGTACTCCAGGTGTTCTCATAGAGTACCTCAAGCCTGCCCTCGCTTGGCCGGGTGCCGTTAACCAGGCGGATTTCAATTGCTTCTAGGTCCACTGAAGAAGTAATGAAAAAATAATGGTTATTTATCATATTGCATTTCACAAATTAATCTTCAACCAATAAGAACTCTAATGGGATGTCGCAATAAAGTTGCAATTGTTCACAAATCAACTGCAGATCACTTTTAAAGTGCAATGCCCATTTTCATTTCCGCAATATCTAAACATATGGCACATAAGACGCATATGAAACAATGGTTTTGATATGCAACTGCCGACAAACTGCATCTTGCAATAGATCTTTGTAATAACTCCCCCTTAGATACACAGGTAAATATGTACAGCACCTACAATTTACCCTCACTTGACCTGCTGTTGTTAACAACGAGTTATATCGTAATGGTTGACATACATGTACATCAATAGTTGTGTAAATTTAACCTGCTAAAAATCTGACTGCCCATCCATTAGAAATTCTTTAGAGTAAAGGACAATTTTTTACAATTCATCAAAATCATTCCTTCAAAAAATCATTCCTGTTTTTCAAACATGTTTTGAGAATACTTACATATAGCGTCTCCTGTATTGCATCGTACCCCAGCATCCATCCTAGCGAAGTAACATGTATGCGTTCCCATGGGTGGGAATTCACACTCCAGCAAATTTGTATCATTCTCCATACATTCAACGCTGCTCAAGAGGATCGGGCCCGTACCAATACCAAACTCCGCAGATGTGACGGCCTGAAGAGCGCCATCTACGTATCCGAGCATGCGGCAGACAGTGTTTGCGTCATTGATGTCCCAGCCCTCGTTGCAGATTGTGCCCCAGGCGCCTTCATGGAGGACTTCGACGCGCCCCTCGGATGCGACGTTGCCACCGACTAATCGTATCTTGTCTGAGACTGTCGTTGGCTGAATATCACCTACAAGCAAAATTTAAAAACATTAATTTGAGGGATGCTCATCGTGGAGGAAACTTTAAGCTTTTGGAGAAAAATTAGCTTCTGAGAAAGGTAATGAACTTTGCAGGTATCTTAATCTTACTCGTGGAGGACTTCCAAGCGCCCCTCTGATGCAACTTAGCCGCCGATTAATAGTATCATGTCGGAGACTGTTGTCGGCTGGATATCACTTATAAGTAAAATTTAGAATCATGAACTTGAGAGATGTTTAGCTTCTGAGAATGAACTTCTTACAAATTTTTATCTAACTCGTGGAGAACTTCGACACGCCCCTCTGATGCGACGTTGCCACTGACTAAAACGTATCCTGTCTGAGATAGTTGTTGGCTGGATGTCACCTATAATCAACATTTATATACATGATTTAAAAGTTATTTATTGTTGAAGAAATGTATAACTTTTGGGAAGAATTAGCTTCAGAGAGAGGTAATGAACTCTGCAGGTATCTTGTTCTAACTCGTGGAAGACTTTGACATGCCCCTCTGATGCGACGTCGCCATCGACTAAGCGTATCTTGTCTGAGACAGTTGACGGCTGGATATCACCTTAAAGTGAAATTCATAATTATAAAGTTGAGAGATATTTAGCTTCTGAGAGAGATAATGAACTCCTGAGATATTTTTATCTTATTCTTGGAGAGGACTTCGACGCGCCCCTCTGATGCAACGATTCCGATGATTAATCGTATCTTGTCTGAGACTGTTGTCTGCTGGATATCACCTATTAAGTGAAATTCATAATCATGAATTTGAGGGATGTTTATCTTACAACAATTGTGCTGCTTTTGAGAAATGTTCAACTTCTAATGAATTTTTATCTGACTGTAACTTATCTGATGCAGGCATTGATTTGATATCTGTAATCAATGTTAATACGCAGCTGAGTAGTAATCATGCACAATCTATACAGCGTCCTTATCCACTCTGCATTGGGCTCGATGAGCTTGTCTACAACAGCTGTATAGCCCGTCGCCACAAGTACATGGGCATCTCAATGTATGAATATTCCTGCAATCTACCCATTTAGCTCACCTAGGTTGAGTGTTTGCAGAGGGTACCTGTCTGCAGAGGTCTTTTTTTCTTTCCAATTGAAAGTCACTGTAAACAGCAGGAGAATTATGACAATGTTTTGCCTCTTTCTGCACATTTATTTAAATAAAAGTTATTGACCAAACGTGTCCAAAACATCTTACCTCCCTCACACACAATAGCAACATCCTCATAATGCCCACAGTTATGAACTCCGACACCTCGGTGAAGACAATCCATAATATGATCCTCATCCCCGGTACAGTCAACATCGTCAAGGAAGATCTCTCCTGTTGCGGTACCGAAACGAGCGTTGTCTGGAAGAGAGAGGGCGCCCGGGTAGCCGAGCATTCGGCAGACGACGTGGGCGTCGGACATGGTGAAGTCGTCGTCGCAGACGGTTCCGGTGATGGAGTTGATAGTGAGCTCTAGGCGACCTTCAGAGGGCGAGCTTCCTCCAACGAGAGATAGGGATATGCCGTCGTATGCTGAAGAGTTAAAGGAGAAAAGCATTCAGATTTTTTTCTCATTGCATATGGCCAATATAAAGGTATATTCAAGACATTGACATCAAATCTCTCAGTTTGGGGGATAACTACTTCCATTGCAAAGGTCTTGCAATAGACATCACAACCTTCGTACACAGATATTGCAATGCCAAAATTTGGTTAGAATTGATTATATCTTCATTGACATATAAAAGTCAATATTGTGTTCAACAAAGAAATCTACTGTAATACAAATTTACAATGTTCAAACCAACTGATATACATTTATCAATAAACATATTTACCACTTTCAGGATTCTAACTATGAACCCACAAACATTCAACCCATCCATTTCCCTATTTTTTAGTCTTAACAGAGATTGTCAGCTGTTTTGTCTGTTTGTTGTTATTTTATTGAATAGCTATCAACATTAACGAAATCCCTTGATCTGAGACATACATGTACATGCTGTATTTACCATATTTTCTGAATAAAGAAAATATCACTGTGAGCACAAAGGACAAAGGACGTGTGGAACAAAGTAAACAGCTTTATTCAAACATTCACAATAGGTTCATGATCACAAATTAAAGTTACATATATTTTTAACAGAATAAGGTTGGAAATATCTTTTTATGTCCATCTTGCTATTGTTAAAGCCTGAATGGAGGTTGTTTACATTTTGTCCTAAGACTCTGTCATTTCTATTGACAGTGTACATGTATATGTCAAAAGCAGTCAGGAATATCAACATTGGTTACGTAAACGAGCACTTACTTGGGAAACAATCCAGCCCTGCAGCTTCAAACTCCAGACAGCTCCAATCTGCCGGGTCGTTCTCCGTCACTGTGCATTCTCCTAACGTCTGTTCATTACCCATGCACCCAAAGCTGACTGCTGCGCTGTTCCCATCTAATATATGGACATTGAAAGGAAATTTTGACAAAAAATGATGTATCTTAATTTATCCCTTCCTGCTCTGCATTATCATATCAGCCTGCAAGCCAAGTCCTCTCCCTCTTTTTTGTGACCGATCACAGATACAAGTTTTGTATGATGATTTGTCATATTGTTTTGATCTTGGAATTGGCCTGTATGCAACTCCCATCGCCAAACATATCCTGCATCCTCCCATTACATACCTAATTGAATTGTCTTCCTTGCACATGTTCTCACTGCTCTGAAGTATTCAATAAGCTTGCATGTTGTGACCTCCATGACTGATTCTAAATAGAAGTCCTGTATAGCACTCCCTCTCCCCCCCCCCCTTCCCTCTGCTGACATATTATGGATATGTCCATGACCCATCTTGATTTGCTTTCCTCTGATATGGTTTTAATGCTCCATAATTCTAACTGCCGATGTGACCCAACCCCTTCTAACAAATCCTAAGTAAGGCCCTGAATAAATTCAATTTTCTCCCAACTGACATTTTCCGATTGCACTAGGATCTACAGTTTTTCATCGGTCAGCATGCCCTCTTCACTTCCCTCCTCTCCCTCCCCCACCACCGCCATCATCCTAGATGCCCCCAAAACATAACCTAGTTTTCTTCTGGCTAGTGTACCTACTTACCCAAGCGTCCCTTTTCAACCCAGGTGTCCTTATTCACCCCGTTTAATGGTACCTTGATTTGCTTCCCTCTGATATGTTCTTGCTGCTCCGCGGTATTCCATCTGCCTGCATGCCACTATGGCATCCCTAAAGGCAATGGCTTCACTGCAGATGTAGAGAGGAGACCCATCAGTGTCACTGATGCTTAGAGTACCCGAAGCAAAGGTTGAGTTTGCTTGGAGGTCAGCCAGGATGGGTGTGTAAGAAGCCGGCTCTAAATTGAATAAAACAAATCAAATCAATTTTGTGATATAAAATCCAATAAACATCTGAAATCTTGTCTGAAGTACAGACTGAAGCAGGCATAGAGAGGAGTCCCATCGGAGACGTTAAATTGGCGTGGAAGTCTGCAAGGATGGGTCTGTATGAAGCTGGATCTGGATATAACAAAAACAAGGTTAAAAATATAAGTAAGCATTGAATCACCATCTAGGACTATTGGAAATGTTGAGAGAATGCTTGTTGGTGTACAAAACTAAGCCATCTTTGGAAGTCTAAGATTAGGACTGAGAGTGAACTTGCTCTTGTTTCAACTTTTATGATTCGCTATTAGGGTGTAGTTTTGTACATCCACTGAAAATGCCACGTTTGAAACTGACTTTGGATTAAAATCCCCAAATGCGATCAAATGTTAGATATGATTCACAAAACTTGAGATTGATGTCAATATGTCATTTACATTAATACCCACCTGCATTACATATAACACCTGCATCCTCTGTATGTCCACAGTTATTAGTCTCACTCTTTCGGCAGTCAGAGAAACTATGCTCCGTTCCACGACAGATGACATCGTCAGCAACTATCGGCCCGCTACTCTCCCCGAAACCGGCCAACTTGACGGCCTCACGGGCTGATACAAAGCCTAACTCGCGGCAGACAACATTGGCATCTCGTATGTCCCAATAGTCATCGCAAACAGACCCCCAGACACCATTGACGTTCCATTCGACCCGCCCTTCGTTTGGCGTCGCCCCATCCACGAGGCGTAGCTTCCCGTGTAGGGTGGGGTCAATTGGGACAGTAGTGAGTGGGTCGGTGGTGGGGATATCGCTGGTGGTTGTGGTGGCATTGCTGGTGAGGTTGAAGCTGATGGTGGTAGCATTGTCCAAATAGTTGAAGCTGGTGGTGGTGATGGGAGTGGTGGTCTCTGAGAATAGATGTATTTTTGCAGGATTAGAAAAAAAAGAATTGAAATTTGGAGAAGAAGAATTAAAAAAATGAACAAGTGAAGGGTCTTACCTGGAGAGTATTCCAATTTAAAGTATCCATGTTAATCTGGCCATATATAGGATATTCCTCTATTCTTTTGAGCATTTAGGATATTTTTCTATCCATTTGAGCTTTACTCTATCCAAATCGGTTCAGCCAGTCGAAAGTTATAACTAATTGTGTGGAGCAATGTTGGAGCAACTTATAGCATTTTTCGTGTCATCAAAATAGAAATCAGCTAACTCGGTATCCCCTGTTCTTGTAGATGTTGTTCTAATCTTTCTTTTCTTACATACACTTCATTTTTTTCAGTCATTAATCAAATCTTCTTTATTCGAAAAATTTGAGACACCTGTCCAGTTATTTTGATCATGTGGGTTTTGTATCCCACCGCTGCCACCACGACAAATAGAAGACTCTTCAAACAAGTCATACGTAACGTTTATCTCTTTTTATTCAGAACAGACGCAGTTGTGATATCACTAAAAGAAAGTACAAAGCAATAAGGGCAGACCAAAGACTCGCCGCTAGTTGGCGCTCTTTCTTTGCAGGCTAACTAACCCTTAATTGTATTTGTCTTTATTTTTTGAACAGTGGAAAATCAGTATAACAAGGTGCTTGAGACCATAAAAAAATCCCTTGTTACAGTAATCTGTTTTAGCAAAGTTAACAACTAGTAAGTTATAAAGAGCTATGACAGATTTTTACCTCTTTATTGCAGATATTTCATTATATCAGATCTCTTTATACCAAGTTTCCGCTGTATCGACAAATGGGGTATTGAAAAAAGGAACTAAAGCCATATTATGCATGATCTTACCACCTCCCTCTCTGCATCTGACTCCTGCCTCATTCTGATTGGTACACCTGTTCCTATTGGTGAGGATCCCCTGATGAGGGCACAGCATCAGCTGACTCTCGTTCCCATGGCAACGTAGACCGTCCAGCACTGCCCTGCCCTCGCCAGGCGAGTAGTGTGAATCGTAGTATACCTCTGCAGCTCCCTCATAGCCTAGTTGATTACAGACAACGTCGCCGTCTTCGAGACTCCATTCGGAGTCGCAAACGACGCCCCATCCCCCAAAGTATCGCACCTCTACTCGTCCCTCGTGAGGACCTGAGCCTCCAACGAGGCGGACTGGGGAATAAAAACAACAAAATAATAATAATTCTCATGTGTACATGTAAAGCTATCAACATATACATTGGCAACTTGATATATTTGATAACACATTTTGACTGTCTAAACCAAGCTCTTCACTTTATGCCCTACTTAATATTAAGAATTGTAAAAATCAGATATCAATGATGAAAATTTATTTCAGTTGGCCCCATGTGTCGGAGGTCAGATATACACATGGCTTGGAATCAACAATATTAGTAAGAGGGTAAATAAAAAGGGCAGGTGATGAACAACGGGCCCTGCATGATTCATGACTTTGTTCACATTTTTGTACTAACAAACAGAGAAGTTTGATTTGTAGGTCTATGCCAGAAGGGGCCAGTCTTCTAAACAAGCCTCGCTTCATTGCTGGCTTCTATTTTTTTCATTTCTTTTGTCATATTACCATTATCATTTATGACTGTATATATCTATATTATCAATAAAAGAACTGAAATATAAAATGATTTGAATTTGAATTTGAATTTGAACTTTGTTCAAGCAAATGGAATGACAAGCTTTCAAAAATTAACAATCATCTTACCTGGTATCTGACAAGCTATAGCGACATCCTCAGCATGCGAACAATCACCCTGCAATCCTGGACCTCTCGGACAATCCGCAATACTATTCTCATAACCACCGCAGTTCAACTCATCATAGACAATACTTCCATTCCCGCGACCAAAGAAGGCATTGCCAGCAAACATGATGGCGTCGGCGGAGACGGCTTGTCGGCAGATGACGTGAGCATCGTTGATGTCGAAGTTGTCATCGCAGATCGTTCCCCAGGCTCCGTTGCTGTAGACCTCTGGCCGCCCAATCAAGTAGTTGGGACCACCTACGATACGCACGTCTCCATCCGAGGCTGGAAAGAATTCAAATTTTTAATGACATAGTGATTGAATTGAACATGGTTTGTTAAGAACACAAAACAAATATATTGCTTAAGTAATAATTTCACAGCATGGTGGTAAAACACTCAGTCGAGATGAGTGATGGCATTGCATCAGTTCTCTTGTGACCGAGACAATGAAATTCTGGTGCATGCAATGATTTTGACACTCAAAGAATTAGACACTAGGTCGGTGATTGTTATTGTTTGAAGGTTTCACTCGTGGAAGAATGATGAGAATAATGCTTCACGGTACGAGTTATCTTTCTTGGAAATGTGAGTGGTCTTGAAAAGGACCTACCCACTCTCGACGTTTCGATGAGCATGTTCTCATCGTTTTCAAGAGTTTTCAAGAGTTTTCGGTGATTGTTGTGTAGTAAAAGGCGAGATCTTTTTTATTTACATGAAAATGTATATTCGCAATCAGTTTGTAAATAGGCCTACTGCCTTTGTACTTTTTGATGCAAGGTAAGTTAAATTTTTGTATGTCGCCTGTTCGGTGTTGTCGCTAAAATCCCAATGCTTGCATAGTTCCACTGTATCTTGTAATTACTCAGTGGAGTAATAGGAATGCCTGTATGTATGGGACTTATTTCACAGAGATCACGTGTATAGTGAAATAGCGGTGTGCCAAAATTAGAAAGCCTGTCATATTTCTGGATGCAAGTAATGGGATACGTGGGTAGCAACATGGTGACTGCATTAAAGTTGGCCAAAGTTTTCAACATCTGTACAGGGTCTTCCTGCTGTTTTTGTTAGTGCTTCATGGGGCTTTGGTGTTAACCTACTTTTTAAGTGCTCTGTAATCCAGTAGCATCTATACAAATGATGTAGAAATAATATTATTTTGGCACTCTCCCAGGCCATTCTCTTCATCAACAGAAAAAAAGTTATATTGTTATTCATGTTTCAAAATGACCAACGTGTGAAGTATGCCCTACCTAAAGCACACTGGACTCCTGCCGCATCTACTCCAAACTGACAGGTGGACATCGCATCACTGATATCAGTCCTGCAATCCCCTAGGCCGTTTTCTGCTCCGGTGCAATGCACATCTAGAAGTCGGTAATGATTACTGTTCTGGCCGAAGCGGGAGTTCTTTGTTACACGACGCACGCTACTGTAGCCCAATTGCCTGAAATGAATGAAAAAATAATAATACAAGAACATTAATAGAACTGATAATTTTTGTGCATGTGATGTCCAAAAAATTACCAGACATTTGTGCATCGATCAGCTGACCGATTATTTTCTACTTTAACGTACCATATGTCTGGAAGCCTTGTAGTGTAGTAGACCTGGCTATAGCCTTTCAAAAAGATGGTCACGGCTCAAGTCCCACCCATGGCGTTGATTTTCTTCTGCAAGTAATTTACCCACAAAGCTGCACTCTACCCAGGTGTTATTGGGGACCGGTAGGAGACAGCAGCACATTTATCTCATGTATGCCCCTATAATATGGCTGCATTGTGATACTAGGCTTGAATTGCCATCCAGTGACCGGGTAATAACATCGGAAGCACTTTGAGCAATAATACTGAATGATAAGGTGCTATATAAATCCGCATTGTTATTATTATTTTTATGCTTGAGCAAGCTTTCAATCAGTTAAGTATCTCTGTCCTTGCATTTTCTTACCTGCAAACCACAAATCCATCTGCCAAGTCCCATGTATTGTCACAAACGTTGTCCCAAACTCCATTATAATAGACCTCAACATTACCCTCAGATGGGATTGATCCACCTGTGAGTCTGATGGGAAGACTAGGCTCATCTGTAAGGGCTGAGGATGGAAGGCGATGGAGAAGTATAACATCACTGTAATATTATATTAAAGGAGGACTCCGGACCAAGAATTTCTTGCTCTGATTCAAAGCGCAAAAATCAGACAAACAGATGAAAAAAAGTTTGAGCGAAAACGGACAACAAATAAAAAA
>BQKZ01005250.1:8343-25329 GCA_036244855.1 Temnopleurus reevesii | reverse complement strand
TTTTTTCGTTCACTTCGCCGTCCCGTAATTCGTCATGTTGCTGCTGTAAAGTTTTTCTTGCATTTTATCGTCCAGTCCGCAGAATAGTCATTTTCCTACATAACCAATTCTCGCCAGCTTCTGCGCCACCAAATATCGCCAATTTTGTCTCCGGTTGTGATTAAATAAAAATAAATCGAATTTTGGTTCGTTTTGCTTTGAACACTTCAACCTGTTATTCTTCGAGTGCTTATTCCAACACGTGTAGGCCTAGGTGTACACCACTTCGAGTTAGCTCACCGTACCGTCGCATTACAGCAATAAATATAAAGTAATCTTGTAAAACCTTCCTGTTTCCTATCACAAACAAATCTCATCATCATCCAACCACTCTCCCAAACAATCTTATCAAATCCTACCTCATCCCAGATATCATTACAGCATTAAACCTTAATACCACCTTTCACCCCTAATACATCAACTACTATCCTACCCTAACCCCAATCTACCACTACCCAACTACAAAGGTATACATACCTCTCTGTGAACAGACTGCCCCTGCGTCCTCTGCATGACCACAATTATTGTTGAACAATCCTGCGTGCTCGCATTCCAGAATATCATCCTCGGTTCCTTCGCACTCCACATCATCAAGAATAATCTCGCCGGTTCCCATGCCGAAGTATGACCCCGTCCGGTACGCTTCCGCCTCGGCGTGACCAAGCATTTGGCAGACGACGTTAGCATCGTTTAAGTCCCATGAATCATCGCAGACAGTGCTCCACATTCCGTTCGAGTAGATCTCCACACGGCCCTGTCGGTAGTTGTTTCCATCGACCAGGCGCACTACAAAGAAAATGTAATTTCATTATATTCATTAAAAAAACTATGCAAACCAGAAACGAATTGACTTTCATAAATAAAGAATAAACAGAGTAACCGTACCCAATGTCATTTTAGGAGGTGACTTTTTTTAAATAGCTGAATAGTTTGAAAACATATCCACTTGCTAATATCATTGTATTAGATCTTCACATAGCCCTGACGGTAGTTGTTTTGA
The DNA here is from genome assembly GCA_036244855.1 of Temnopleurus reevesii. Classification (NCBI taxonomy): domain Eukaryota; kingdom Metazoa; phylum Echinodermata; class Echinoidea; order Temnopleuroida; family Temnopleuridae; genus Temnopleurus; species Temnopleurus reevesii. Next base: position 24,290 of record BQKZ01005250.1, on the reverse strand, counting down.
TCAACCAGTCACACTGCACGAAAAAAGATGCAAAATTATACCAAACAGAGCTTGAGAATCTGTTATGCAGGGCCCGAATTGAACAGGTTAGAACCTACCTCTTGGCCTGCAGACAACCGCCGCATCTTCCGAATGGTGGCAGTTATGCTGATAAAACCCAGGATGTTCACACTCTCCAAGGTTCGTCTCGTTTCCGCTGCACTGCATGTCGTCTAGCAGAATGTCGCCCTCGCCCTCGCCGAAGAACGCACTTCCAAAGGCACCCTCCGCTCTGGGGAAGTCCAGCATGCGGCAGACCACGTTGGCTTCAGTGATGTCCCAGAAATCGTCACAGATTGTCCCCCAGCTGCCATTGTGGAGGACTTCTACACGGCCCTCGCTGGGCGATGTGCCGCCTACCAAGCGGACTTGCAAGGCTCCAGGCGGTGGTGGTAGAGTGGCTGTATAGAGAATCAACGCTATCAACATTAATATTATTATTCTTTATTGTTAACTACTGTAGATAATTCTTCAACTGAGCACGGTCAACTGATGTATCGCACAAGATGCCTAGGCCTGAAAGGTCCACCCCTAGTCTTTTTATGGTTAAAGCATTATATTTCTCTTCCCAAAAAAGTTGGGAACACAATTAAAGCATGACTCAGGAGCCATTGTNATCTAATATTATTACCCGGCCATAGCATAGCTGCCAAGTAGGCACTTCTGCATTTAGAAGAATAAATTCCTGCCGGTACCCATTCACCTCACCTGGGTTGAGTGCAACACACTATGGGTAAATTTCTTGCTGAAGGAAATTAACGCCCTGGGAGAGATTCGAACCACCCACCCTCTAGTTAAGAGGCGAGAGTCCGAACCACTACACCACGACGCTCCCATTGATGCATTTTCTCTCTCCATAAACTTGGGACCACTGTAGGGTGACAAGGTGTTTACGAATGCCATTACCTGACGACATTGTAGATCTTCTTACATCATTGATTTGATAGCACAAAATCTTTCAAAATACACACTGGGGCTTTTTTTCAACATAAACAATTGCATGTAGGAAGCTCTTACCAATATTCTGGATCTATAGGAAGGCCAGAGGGTGTTTCATCAAGATTTGTCGCAGAGACAATTAGTCAGCGCTGACAAATTCCATGATTGTGATTGGATGAAAAGCACTATCGCTGACAGTTGCTATGGAAAATGACTCCTTGTCGCTGCGACAAATCTTGATGAAACACCCCCCAGAGGTACTTTATAAGTAGCTCTGAGTAGAGCTTCCATATATCGTTTATTCATCTACATGTGTTTTGGTAGTTTTCTTTCTCATTTGATTTTGTATATTGATTTTGTGATTGTATATTTATTTGTTATTCTTTTACAAGGAAAATAAAAAAAACAACAAAAACAAGATTATGGGGGCAACGTCTTTCCCATGTCCCCTACTTTTTTCAACGAATTGAACAGGTTAGAACCTACCTCTTGGCCTGCAGACAACCGCCGCATCTTCCGAATGGTGGCAGTTATGCTGATAAAACCCAGGATGTTCACATTCTCCAAGGTTCGTCTCATTTCCGCTGCACTGCAGGTCGTCTAGCAGAATGTCGCCCTCGCCCTCGCCGAAGAACGCACTTCCAAAGGCACCCTCCGCTCCGGGAAAGTCCAGCATGCGGCAGACCACGTTGGCCTCAGTTATGTCCCAGAGATCGTCACAGATTGTCCCCCAGGTGCCGTTGTGGAGGACTTCCACTCGACCCTCGCTGGGTGATGTGCCGTCTACCAAGCGGACTTGCAAGGCTCCTGGCGGTGGTGGTGGGGTGGCTGTATGGAGAATCAATAATATGGCATTATTATCATTATCTATCACAATAAACTACTTGATAAATCTTGACTGCAAACAGTCAAAATTTATGCCCCGCAATAAAACCTTTGGGGTGATTTTTACAAATTTATTGTCGCTGTTACGTTTGACTTTTGATGGCCCTTGATTTATTATTATTCATTTATTTATTCATTTAATTTCTTCAAAATGAACAATATACAAGTGTACTTCTGTACAAAAATAACTTGCAGAGTTAGGAAGAAAAAAATGAGGTGACTGGTGAAGCAAAGCTTGGAACACTTCATACATGTATTATGCGCTATATAAATGTTTTGTACTATTATGTAGTAGTAGATGAATCCTCAACTGCACTTGGTCAAATTTACGCCTCCATCATTATGTGATCAGAGAGATATTGCCCCTGATAACATGCTTTCAGAAAAAAAAAGCGCAAGATGACCCCATAGTCCTCCTGATGGAACTTGTATTCTACAATTTAGGACAAAGCTGCTAAAGACATCAAGAAATGCCAATCAGTGTTTATCCATGTGAGGATAACGCAAGAATTACTTCAAATATTATTGCAAAATAAGAAAAGAATGGGAGCTTGATTCCAAAGAGTTTGACTGTCCTAAGGACAACAATGTTTCAATCACTGATGGAGTTACCCAACTGAAATAATACATATGAATAAATAAACAGACTTACACACACTCTCACTGAGGCACACAACCCCCGCATCCTCCCGATGGTGACAATTATGATCCAAGAAATAGTTCCTTGGGCAATCNCGTATCGCACAAGATGCCTAGGCCTGAAAGGTCCACCCCTAGTCTTTTTATGGTTAAAGCATTATATTTCTCTTCCCAAAAAAGTTGGGAACACAATTAAAGCATGACTCAGGAGCCATTGTAATTGATCAGAACGTGCCAATCAGAATCATTTATTTCATACGCATCTTGATAAAAGCGCATGTCGTGCATGAAAGAAAATGCAAGTTTCAATTTGTAAATGATTTGCAGTTGATTGTCCCCCAGCTGCCATTGTGGAGGACTTCTACACTGCCCTCGCTGGGCGATGTGCCGTCTACCAAGCGAACCTGCAATGCTCCAGGCGGTGGTGGTAGAGTGGCTGTACGGAAATCAATGTCATTGCCATTATTATCATTATCATTTATTATGCTGCACTCAACCCAGGAGAGGTGAATGGGTAACGGTAGGAAGAAATTCCTTGAATGCAGTGAACGTCAAAGGGTAGCCATGCTATAGTAGTAGTAGATAATCATTCCCTGCACAATTTCATAATTTATGCCTCCGCCATAACGTGATCAGAAAGATATTACAGCTTGTCCCATGTCATCAGAAATCAGAAGCATTTTGGGTGATTTTCCAATCTTTTTGCCCTGTCACTCTTGACTCTTGACCCTCTGCTCACATGCTTATACATAATTGAGCCAGGTTTGGTCAAATTCCAATCAACGGTTCCGTTATCTCGGTAACAATTTTTGCAGTGACAACCCGAAACCTAATGCATCCAGCACCACCTTACAGTGGCAGAGGCGTAAAAATTACTATTGATTGGCAAATAATTTCATCTGGGCGACTAAGCGACCATGCCATCCACAAAATGTAATACGACCCAAGTGTCCTCCTGATGACAATTGTGATTTGCATTTTAGGAAAAAGCTCCTAGAGACAAGAAATAATATTACAAAACAAGAAAAGAATGAGATTTTGATTCCAAAGAGTGGGACTTACAAACACTTACACTAAAGCACACGCCTGCAACCTTCCGATAAAAGTGGCATCCAACAAATTTCGGACAACGCTTCTAAAGACATCAAGAAATGATTTTACAAAATAAGAAAAGAATGGGATTTTGATTCCAAAGAGTGGGACTTACAAACACTTACACTAAAGCACACGCCTGCAACCTTCCGATAAAAGTGGCATCCAGCAAATTTAGGACAACGCTTCTAAAGACATCAAGAAATGATTTTGCAAAATAAGAAAAGAATGGGAACTTGATTCCAAAGAGTGGGACTTACAAACACTTACACTAAAGCACACACCTGCAACCTTCCGATAAAAGTGGCATCCAACAAATTTAGGACAACGCTTCTAAAGACATCAAGAAATTATATTGCAAAACAAGAAAAGAATGGGATTTTGATTCCAAAGAGTGGGACTTACCAACACTTACACTAAAGCACACACCTGCAACCTTCCGATAAAAGTGGCATCCAACAAATTTAGGACAACGCTTCTAAAGACATCAAGAAATTATATTGCAAAATAAGGAAAGAATGGGAACTTGATTCCAAAGGGCGAGACTGTCCTCCAAGAAAAACAGTGTTTCAAGCACTGATGAAGTTACCCGACTGAAATAATACATATGAATAAATAAATAGACTTACACACACTCTCACTAAGGCACACGACACCTGCATCCTCCCGATGGTGACAATTATGATCCAAGAAATAGTTCCTTGGGCAATCCAAGAGATCCTCCTCCGAACCGGAACACTGCACCTCATCCAAGACGATCGGTCCGTAACCCTCGCCGAATTCCGCATTCGTCGAAATTCTCGCGGCTTCGGGGTACCCAAGCATGCGGCAGACGACGTTGCCGTCGTTGATGTCCCACGAATCATCGCAGATCGTTCCCCAGGTGTCATCGTAGAAGACCTCGACACGGCCTTCAAAGTCGCTGGTTCCGTTGACGAGGCGGACTTGAAGAGGTCTGGTTGGGTCAGGAGCTGTAGTAATAATAATAATAATAATGAACGGCTTTTATATAGCGCTTATCAATTCTTCATGAGAATTCCCTAAGTGCTCTATAATTGCAGCATTATTACCCTGGCTTTAGCAGTGCAGCTATTAGTGATGTATAACTAAACAATAATAACCATCATTTATTAATTACCATAATTACAATAAGTTTTGTTTATCCAGCGTAAGCCCCTTTGGCTAGTTTACTGCTTGTGGGCCGTGCATAATTCAACATAGGTACCCCAGTCATAGGATTCAAGCGTGCATGCATAAAATGTATGCAGATATTGCACTTCCTTTGGGAGCATTCCAACAGGACACAAGAGGTGCTCATTTCCTACTGGGTATTCAATCACACTTGTGTCAAGTGTGGCACATTGTGAATAAATGTCTTGCTGAAGGAAATTAAAACCATGGATGGGTTTCCAACTGTGACCCTCTATTGCAGATAGTTGCGGATTGACAGTAGCTTTATAAGAAAGGATTTCGATTGCAGACTGTCCAAGTGCAGGAAAAAGTTTAACAATACAAACAAAAAATGTTAGAGAAAAATCAGTCAAAAATCTACAAATCTACAAAACAAAATTGAATGGTGTAGCCACTGACATCTCTAGATAAATTTGCAACTTGCCAAATTTTCGTAGCAAGGATATTCAATAATAAGATGTGCCGCATCTTGAAGTACAGAGGTTCACAACGTGATTTACAGACTCTCTATATACTGACCTGAACATTGAACTCCTGCATCCTCCGCATGTTGGCAGTTGTGTACAAACAATCCACGATGGTGGCATTGTCCAAGGTTCATCTCTGTCCCTAAGCAATCCACGTTATCAAGTATTATAGCGCCCTCGCCTGGCCCGAACCCTTGGGTCCATTTGGCTCTACCTATAGATGATCAATAAAGAGAACAAAGAGAGATATAATAGAAGGACAAAAGAGAAAAAGAAACCCGGCGATGTTTCACCAAGTTACAAAGAATGACTTTATGCATGTCTGATATAAGTTCTTGTGCTGAATAATTGAAAATCTCACATGTATTTTAGTCTTTCTTAAGGTCGTGCGCAACATTAAAATGATTTGATGAAACACCTCCCTGGAGCATAAAATACAGAGAGGCAGGGAGGGATGTGACAGAGATGTGATATCTCGACAGGGTCTTCTTTTGGCCCCTCAATAAATTCATCAGGAAGAAAAATCTATCATAGAGACAAAGATAATACCACAGTCAAATTCGAAAGGACAGAAAAGATAGTGTGGTGGTCATATTTATAACAGTGGTCAAATTGTACTCTAACCTCCTCTGGAAAATATAGGTAGGGTTCCCAGTGGTCGAGAAAGTCCTAAAATTCACATTCAAGTTTGTTCTGTTGAGGTTACGGTAAGGGTTTATATCATAAGACTAGATTCATCTAAAGTCAAACAAAAAAATCATTAAAAAAGCCAAATTTTGCAACTTACCGTGTCCCAACATTCTGCACACAACATGTCCATCACGCACATCCCACGAATCATCACAAACAGTTCCCCATGAGCCGTTGTAGTACACCTCAACGCGCCCTTCTCTATCTGTCTCCCCACCGACAAGGCGTACCTGTAGATCTAGCGAGGGCTGAGTTGGCGGGACTGTAGTAGGTGGTGGTGACGTGGTAGTGTTGGAACCTAAAGAACAGGGGAAAAGTTTTGAGACATTAAAGACTACTCCTCACAGACTTCTCGATGTCTTCCCACTAACATCACTAACCAGTTGACAAGGCCCACCTGTTCTCAATCTGTCTCCCCGCCGACAAGGCGCACCTGTAGATCCAGTAAGGGCTGAGTGGGCGGGACAGTGGTTGGTGGTGGTGCAGTGGTAGTGTTGGAACCTTGTAAAAGCAAGTAAAATTTTAGAGACATTACTAAAACTAATCCAAACCGACTTCTCAATGTCCTCCCACCAATACCACCTACCCATTGAGGAGGCACACCTGGTCTTGATCTGTTGCCCCGCCAAAAAGGGCTTTGGTGGTGATGCAATACCTTAGAAATAGGGTAAATGGGTTGATGGGGATGGGGTTCAAAGTTAGTTTTAGTAAATGATATCTGCAGTAAGTTCTTGTTCTGTCTTCTTGCCAACAAGCCATATCTGTAGATTAAGTAAGGGATGAGGGAGCGGGATTGTTATGGGTGGTGGTAAGATGGTAGTTTTGAGAAAGGGCGTAATTTGGGTACAAACTTGGTTTTCATAAATGATATCTGCACATAGTTTTTTATTTGTCTCCCCATCAACAAGGGGTAGGACAGGGGCTGAATTAAAACTGAATAAAATACACTGTATTTCTAAAACAAGTCCATACATATTTCTCTAATGATATTCTGTGCTCTGTCATAGGTCTAAATGAAGTTATCACAGACAGTAAAAAGGGAGACTTACTTGTACAAATGACTCCAGCATCTTCAGCATGTCCGCAATTCTGATCCAGGAACCCTGTTCTCTGGCAATCCAAAAGGCTAACCTCATCCCCACGACACTGCACATTGTCCAGAACTATCGGCCCAGTCCCAGGACCGAAGGCCGCCGAACCTGGCGCTCCTGTGGCCCTGGCGAAACCAAGCGTCCTGCAGACGACGTGGGCGGCATTGATATCCCAGAGATCATCACATATTGTACCCCAAGTGTTGTTGTAGAAGAGTTCNGACAAGGCGCACCTGTAGATCCAGTGACGGCTGAGTGGGAGGAACTGTGGTTGGTGGTGGTGACGTGGTGGTGTTTGAACCTTAGAAAAATGGGTAAAAGTTTAGAGACATTTACTAAAATTACTCCACACAGACTTCTTGATATATTCCCACCAACAACACACATCTGTAGAGAAGGCGCGCATGTCGGGAGCATCCCACGAGTCCGACAGCCCACGAGTCCGACAGAAATGAATAGAAGCCTACTACATCGACAATTTTCAAAATGAGGTTCGAGCTAGACATGTTTACTTTCACGCTCGCAAGATCGACACTGACAAATTACTTGCTTTGAGTCCGACAGCACGCAAACAGACCTAAAAAAAAAAAAGGAAAGGATGTAGTTTAGAGGCGTGTATCATTCAATTCTGAATATTTACGCCAGAAGAAGAAGAGAGAAAGAGGGTCGCCATCTTAACGTCTCCACCCGAAAGACGGTACGCGACCTGGTTTCGAACCCACAGGCAGGAACGAACCCAAATCTATATGACTGTCCCTAACAGCTTGATTTCAGGCGCACGCCACGGCGCCTCAGTCAAAACAAGACCGACTAACGTAAATATAGTGCTGTCAGACTAATAGACTAATTTTACCTAGGGTCGGTCTCATTTGCAAAATTTATGTTCGGTCGTAATCATGTGCATTTTCATAATTTCGTCGGATTAATAAGCTGTCTGACTCTTATCCGTTTCATGTAATGTCTATTTTGTGCACCAATTATTCAAAATGTCGGCCTCGTAAGCTGTCGGACTCGTAGGCTGTCGGACTCGTGGGCTGTCGGACTCGTCGGAGTACCCCGCATGTCAGCCCTTCTTGATCTGTCCCCCCACCAACAAGGCGCATCTAAAGATCCAGTAAGGCTGAGTGGGCAAGACAGTGGTTGGCGGTGGTGAGGTTGTAGTGTTGGAACCTTAGAAATGGGGATAAATGGGTAAGAACTTGGTTTTAATAAATGATATCTGTACAATATTGATTTGTCTCCCAACCGACAAGGCGCACCTGGAGATCCAGTGACGGCTGAGTGGGAGGAACTGTGGTTGCTGGTGGTGACGTGATGGTATTTGAACCTTAGAAAAATGGGTAAAAGTTTAGAGACATTAGAGACTACTCCTCATAGACTTCTCAATGTCATTCCACCAACATCACACGTTGAGAAGGCACCTATCAGCCCTTCTCGATATGTCTCCCCACAAATAAAGTGCACCTGCAGATCCAGTAACGGCTGGTTGGGTGGTACAGTGAATGGTGGAGGTGACGTGGTAGTGTTGGAACCTTAGAAAAGTGGGTAAAAGTTTAGAGATATTACTAAAACTACTCCTGGCAGCCTTCTTGATGTTCTCCCTTCCAACACCACCTTCCCATTGAGAAAGCGCACCTATCGGCCCTTCTTGATCTGTTTCCCCGCAAACAAGGTGCTGAGTAGGTGGAGCTGTGGTTGCTGGTGGTGACGTGGTAGCGTTAGAACCGAAGAAATGTAGGGGTTGATTGGATACATATTTCTCGATCTGTCTCCCCAACAACAAGGCATAATTATAATTGTAATTCCAGGACAGGGGCCGTTGTTGAGAACATTACAAAATTGAGCAAAATTTTACAGACAAAACTGACGTCCCAATATCTTCCCACCAATACCACCCCATGAGAAAGCGCTCATGTCATCCCTTCTTGGTCTGTTTTTCTACCGAAAAAGTGCATCTGTAGATGTACTACAGGCTGAGTTGAAACCTTAGAAATGGGGGTAAATGGGTAAGAACTTGGATTTATTAAAAGATCATACTTCTTGATTTGTCTCCCCACCGAACAGGCATACTTTTTGATCTAGTATGGGCTCCAGCCCTGTAGCATAAACCTTTACCAAGGTGTAATTAATTCTTTTGTAGCGTCTCCAAGGAAGACGTGTTTCAATTAATAATAGAGATACATACCATTCTAAAAAAAAAATTTAAATGGACTCACTTGTACAGATGACACCTGCATCTTCCGCATGTCCACAATTCTGATCCAGGAACCCTGTTCTCTGGCAATCCAAAAGGCTAACCTCATCCCCACGACACTGCACATTGTCCAGAACTATCGGCCCAGTCCCAGGACCGAAGGCCGCCGAACCTGGCGCTCCTGTGGCCCTGGCGAAACCAAGCGTCCTGCAGACGACGTGGGCGGCATTGATATCCCAGAGATCATCACATATTGTACCCCAAGTGTTGTTGTAGAAGAGTTCCACTCGGCCTTCGGTCTCGGTAGCCCCGTCGACCAATCGCAGCTGAAGTGGTCTTGGAGGGTCAGGTGCTGAAGAAATTCAGAGAAAATAATTTGAAAGTGTTTAATCCATTGGCAGAAGGTTGTCCCTGAACAAACTCTATGTAAATAACTAAAATTAGTAGTCAATGGGTTGATTGGTTATTTTCAGAAATTTTGTGAATAGGGATGGAATACAAAAATACTTTCTTGTTGTCCCCCAACAGTTTTCAACAGCTTCATGATCAATGTAATTTCTTTTATAGCCTACATGAATTGGAATTTCAATGTAGTTTGATTAAGTTCTAAAATCACTTCCAAAGTGATTACCTGTGAAAGTTATGGTGCCTAGGATCTGATGCCTTCCTCAGACCATCTGCAAACACATTTTGGTATTTGTAATATTCACAATGTTTGTGGTTGCCTGTAATTGGCATTTTTACAATAGCAGTTCGTTGATGTCAGATACAAGCATTCTCCCTTGCCCAAGCTGAAAATGGTGTCGGACGGTAAGCACTAGATTAAAAAGGTACGTATTCATTTTGGATGTGATATGAGAACTGCGCCTTCAGCTGTGCTGCTCCAAAAATTTTGGAACAAATTGCCAATAGAAATAAGATCATCTCCAGCTGTTGTTGTTTTTTAAAACTTGTTGAAATCGCATTTATTCCTTGAAGTTTTTCAATAATATTTTGTACTTTTATGCATTATTTTAGTAACAAAAATATCCACAGACCCTAACATCACAACGCAGTAGAGTATAACCATATAGTGGCTGCGCTACATAAAGTATCTAATTATTATATTATTACCATTATATAACATATTATCAAATTAGAATTTTACCATCTTGATTACACTCTTCTATAAGAGTATGGTTTGTAAGAACTTTATCTATAGACACTGAAGAAGCAGAAACCATTAAACCCATTGGTTTAATGAAGTCTATTGGAATTACATCATTCAGTAATCAACGGGTTAAAATTCAAAGCCAGCTTACCTGAACAACGCACACCCGCATCTTCTGAGTGCCCACAATTTTCCACAAACAATCCATCATGCTGGCACTGTCCAAGATTCTCCTCCGACCCTCTGCACTGCACATCATCCAGGATAATCGGTCCTTCTCCCTCGCCGAACTCCGCCGAAGAGAACACACGTATCGCTCTTCCCAAGCCTAGCATATTACAGACAACGAGGGCGTCGTTGATGTCCCATAAGTCATCGCAAACTGTACCCCAGGTGCCGTTGTAGGAGATCTCTACGCGACCCTCGCGATCGTTGGTCCCGCCGACGAGACGAACTTCTAGGTCAACGACAGGTGCTGGCGTAGCAGTTGCATCTGTTTCATTCAATAAAATCAAATTACAAACACATCTCAATAGCAAGCAGGTGTAGAATTTTCAAGCATGTTTCATTTATTTGATATGTTTGATAAGATCTGTATAAAAAAAACATTTATTATCATTTTACGTTTGATAAGTAGGCCTACTATAATTATAAAAACGATTTTTATCATTATTTAAAATTCAGGTATGAAGTTGAGAAAATAGAGTATAAGATATCAAGATTCAAATTAATCCACTGTCTATGGTTATACCTTTACCTTTGATGATTATACTATGTGGGCATATGGAAATAAAGGCAAAACAAACCTTCTTCCCCATGGTCTCACTATGGTACCATTGAACATTGTTGAAATTAAAGAAATTAAGGAAACTAATTCGCTCCTGTTTCAAATGGAAGCACTTCTTCATGTTGAGTTCTTAAAACAAGATGCTAAGTGCAGACTTTCAATGAATACAAATACTATGGGCATTGTTTCAAGACGCATGAAGAATTGGTTTTAAATGAAAGAAGTTTTTTATAGAAGGGTTTAAGAATATTAAATTTGGACTCACTTGTGCACACGACACCTGCATCCTCAGAATGCCCACAGTTCTGTTCTAGGAAGGTACTCCGCTGACAATCTAGAAGACTTGCCTCGAAACCCTGGCATGATACATCGTCTAGAAGAATTGGTCCATATCCTTGGCCAAATGTTGCCAAACCTACATGGATTTCATGGGAAAATATTTCAATGCATGTGTATAAAGTTACCTTGGTGTATGTGTATTCGCCTCTGCCCGTCCCTTCTCTGGTCACAATCTAGATGACTTGTCTCCAAATACCCTGGCACGAGACGTCGTCCAGAAGAATTGGTCCATATCCTTGGCCAAATGTTGTGTTGTATATTTACAATGTTGCCTTGGCGTGTGTGTATCACATCTCCCAGTTATTCTGCTCTGGAAAGCTTTTTTGTTGGCAATCTCAAAGATCTGCCTTGGAGCCCTGAACGGAGAGGCCATCTAGAAGAATTGGTGCGTATCCCTGGCCAAACTCTGACTAACATGTTTCATGAAATAATAGTCATCCTCAAACTTATTCATACCTTTACTTTTTTTAAATATGGACTTATGGTATTATTCAAATCCTGTATTCAAGTGCCGGTAGTACTGAATGTTTATAAACACAGGTTGCATACGTTATAAGCTTAAACACCATATGCTGGTAAATCAAAATAGTTATTCCCATTTTGTGTGACTCTTAGCAATGCTTGTCACGCTAGAGCTTTTTTATAAACAGATCAAGCAAAAAGTGATACTTGATTTGAAGTGTGGCCTTCCTCAGAGGAGATCTTGTCAGGATTCCCAAAATATGAGGATAACAAAATTCCCTAGCTTTTCACTAATTTGAAGGATTTTTATGAGATTCCCTGACTTTTCCATGACTGGAAAAATGTAGTGCTAATTTTTTCTGTTTTTTTAGGTAGAATGGTAACCTTGTCTTGTGGTTTGTATGCTTCAAACAGAGTAAAAACAGAGTAAAAAAAAATTCATTATGTAAAACACTCACCTGGGGCTCTTACAGCTCTAATATACCCCAGCATCCGGCAGACAACATTGCCATCATAGATATCCCAAGAATCATCACAGATCGTTCCCCATGTGCCGTTGTAGAGGATCTCCACCCGGCCTTCGAGATCGCTGGATCCGTTAACCAGGCGCACTGGGAGAGGTCCTGTTGGCTCTGGGGCTGTAGTCATGAAATTATTTATCATTTTGGGAATACTATAAACAATTTACACAAACTCCCCACTTCTCCCTGACAGCTTAATAAGCAACAACAACAAAAATAGAAAAGGAAAAAGAAAAAAGATCATTAGGTCGAAAGAGGGGCAGGGGGTTCCCAAGAGAGACATGTAAAATATGTTTCATCAAAGTTTGGGAACATGCACGCTCTCAAAGATTGACCAATATCATTTGCATAACCTTGGTGGAATTTGGGGTGCTAGCCCCTTCCAAAAGGGGTGTGAATTCACTACAAGGGTGTCACAAAAAAATTGCGGAAAATCCTTCCGTTTTTTACTTGTAAGCTCACTAGGAACGACATATTTACTCTAAAAGGGGCGCCAACATTCCCCAAGATAACTAATCACAGTAAGTTCAAAAAATTAATGTTTGTAAGTGCCAAGGAGCGTTGCAGTAGATGCTATAGAAATATCATAATAATAATAATAATAATAATAATAATAGATGTGACTTATAGGCGCAGTAGAGAATAGTAGAGGAAAGTCGGAAGGGAAGGTTGGGTAAGAAGGTAGAAAGAATGCTGCTTGAGTTGGAGGCATTGAAAAGGTAGGCCTTAAGGTGAAAGGTAGGTCTTAATGATTATTATTATCATTATCATTATCATGGCATAGCAATTTAGGCTGAAATTCATGTATTTATGTATGAAAGGTCACAATAAATCTAATGAATCAAGAAATTTACCGCTGCATTTCACCCCAGCATCCTCAGAATGGTCACAGTTATTAACCAACAATCCACCATGCTGACACTCTCCAAGATTCTCCTCTTCTCCATCGCATTGGACATTGTCCAAAACAATCGGCCCGTGTCCTGGCCCGTACTCCGCCGACCCGTACGCCCGCAGTGCCGGCCCCAACCCAAGCTGCCGGCACACAACATGAGCTTCTGTCAAAGTCCATAGGTCGTCGCACACGGTACCCCACGTTCTGTTGTGGAGGACTTCCACCCGACCCTCGCGATCCGTTGGTCCGTCCAGGAGGCGAAGTTCGAGAGGTGTTACTGGTCTGATTGTGGTGGATGTAATTATATCTGCAGGAAGATAGTATGAAATAAAGATAATATGATGAGCAGCACGTTAAGATAATTAAAGTGGAACATCAAAATTGTTTCAAATGTTTGTGAGATAAAGATGGAAACACTGACATAGCAAGAGAAAGGGAGAGACAATAAAAAGGATAGGGGACCATACAAAATGTGAAAAAGACTGCTACTTGTTGATGGAATCACATACAGAGATCGTGAAGAAGGAGGATTGAAATTGGAAGCTCTTCAAACTTGTTCCCACTTGTTCATAGAAATATAAAATCTACATGGATTTCAAACTCAGAATTTGTACACAATTTTATATATTGAACTTGTGATAAGATAGCCACCTTTTATATCATGATCGGTCTATAAAAAAGTCTTTGTTACAGAATTTCAAGACACAGTATGAGGTTTATTAGATCATTTCTGAAGCTGCATCATGCAGGATCGGCGTTGTTGATATCACATGATAGATTGATGATATCATAATTGCACTATATCAAAGAACTTACCTGTACAGATAACTCCAATATCTTCTGCATGCCCGCAGTTGCTTGTCAGAATCTCCCTATGTCTGCAATCAGCAATATTCGTCTCGTTCCCAATACACTGCACATCATCCAACACAATAGCGCCCTCTCCCTGTCCGAAGAAGGCATTCTTCTCAAATCCTTGAGCTCCGGGGTAGCCGAGCATTCGGCAGACGACGTGAGAGGATTCTATCGTCCAGTCATCGTCGCAAACTGACCCCCAGCTGCCTTGGAAGTTGACCTCGACACGACCTTCGCTGTCGGAGCGTCCGTTAACGAGACGCACCTCCACATCATCTAAGAAAAATCAATTTTAATTATAATGATATAAACGCACATTTTTTATCCAGGAGGGGATAATAAGGTACGTAATATCCCTATGGCTTGTGAAGAGAGGGCTCCAGCCCCCTTCACTCTTGCCTGGTGCACCATTATAATAAGCCTTTTCCACCATGCCCCCTCCTCTTTTTGTTCTTGCCAATACCCTTCCTTTGTATCCCAAAGGTCTTTTTTCTTTCTTTCTTTTTGTTTTTATTGTGAATTTTTATTACTACATTTTATGCTCCAATAAATCACTTTTAGATATTATATTTGTGTATGTATCTGTCTATAACTTACGATCCCTAACATCTGGTTATTGTGTATGTAGGGGCTAGGGGTCGAACATTAAACACTTACAATCTGGAAATGTGCGTAGGAGACCAAAATGTCCATCTATAGGTTTACCAGTTTGAGTTTGAATGACGTTACTGTTTTCACATCCTGATGCTTTTGACAAGATTCCATTCCATTCTTGAATACTGAAAATGACGTAAGCAGTCTTTGTGATGTTCTATCATAAGTTCATTTGTTACCCTTTGTGTAAGTATTTCGGTTATTCCCATAGGCTTTGTGCAGGGACTACCCGGTTCACGGAGTCAACGGATTAAATGAAATTCAATTGAAAGTTTACAATACCTGTGCAGACTAGCGCCACATCCATCTCATGATCGCAGTCATTCTGATAAAACAGTCCCTGGTGGCACTCCGCAATATCAATCTCCATCCCTGTGCATCCCACATCGCTGAGGATAATAGGCCCCTCCCTGGGACTCAGCTCTGCATGGCTGATGGACGTTACCGCCTTGTTGTGACCCAACATACGGCAAACGACGTTGGCGTCTAGAATGTCCCAATTGCTGTTGCATACGCTTCCCCACGTACCGTTGAAGTAGTATTGCAGCCAGCCTTCCCCGCTACGACTGCCATTGGTCAAACGAACTGAGGAGAGAAGATAAAAACAATATTAAAATGAATAGGAACTTAAGTGCAAGAGAGGATGAAGAAGGAAAAAGGGAATAGGGGAAAAGGAGGAGGAAGAGGAGGAAGAGGAAGACAAACACGAAGATGAAGAAAGAGACAAAGAAGAGGAGTAGGTGCAGGAGAAGGACCGGGAAGGAATACAAGGATAAGGAAGATGAGGAGAAGATGGGGGAGAAAGAGGAGAGAAAAGGTAGCATCCAGCAGACTATGTAATTGGCATAGATCTAAGTTATTGTTGCAGACTGATGATGATGATAGCATCTTGTTAAGCGCCGGTCTCCGCCACAGCTGGGCGCTCATGGCGCTCGATTACTCAAAATAATGTCTCACATATTTCAATGTCCTAATTAGTGCTATGGTTTATCTTTCAGTCCAAGAATTCCCAGTAGTGGTACAATTTGGTTATTCTTCTAACGACAAGGTAGTGGGG